>OX421227.1:14133905-14258153 GCA_949125135.1 Alcis repandata
CATATATCTCCTGTTCCATTCGTCAAGCGAGTCCATCCGGATTTGTCGCTTGACGAATGAAACAGGGCACTTGTCGTAGTCCGGCTTAGTTTTCCGATGTAGAGCTGCCTGCTTGGCCAGCTCGTCCGCCCTTTCGTTGCCCGCCAACCCCGCGTGTGCCTTAATCCAGAAAAGCCGTATGTCTCTGCCACTATTTTTAATTCGGACTATGTTGGCCCTTGCTTCTACTGCTAAGGGGTGGAGGGCAGCGTTATTCACTACTGTCTCCAGCGCGGCTCTCGAATCACAATAAATATTGCTTATATTCGAGTTCCGGCGGAGGACGATGTCGGTAGCTTTACTTAGGGCTAACAGCTCTGCTTGGTAGACGGTGCAACACTGATCCAGTTTTAACTTTCGGGTACCGGTTTCCGCGCCATTGAGCCATATGGACAATGCCGCGCCAACTTTCCCTTCCAGTGGTTAGGTTAGGTTAGGTTAGGTTAGGTTAGGTTAGGTTAGGTTAGGTTTTTTTTTTTTTTTTTTTTTTATAGCCGTCCTCCTCCGCCTATGTACCCTCACTTTATATGCGAGGCCCTTGTTTGGGTTTATAATCCTACAACACTTTTAATTTTAATAGTTGCCACTTATGTGGTCTTTCAGTCATTCAAAAATAAGTAACTTATTTGCATCTTCTTAAAATTTAGAATAAATTTGAGCTAGGATTATTATTTCCAAAAAATTTTGTATTTGTATTAACTTAAGCTAAGTTAAAATTGTAAAAGATTAAAATTTAAGTATAAATTATGAGCAAAAGATAAAATTGTATAATTATTGTCATTAAAATTGTAAATCTAAAATAAATAGCGATACCTATGAATATTAACAATTATTTCATACACAAGAGTATAATATCCAGTCATAGAGATATATGTACAACAATTTTAAAGTTTTAAAAACTTATGAATAAATAAATACTTAGGTGGATTGACTAGAATGCGATATGGATTATTCTCTTACGTTTTAACCAACTTTCCCACGTGCGTGCATACTCCTATTTCTAAGAAATAGGTGTTGCACGCACCTTCCCAACTACAACTAATCCTTGAATAAGTCTGAATGACACCTAGTGTCACCCATTCTTAATTCAGCCATGCTAGACTGGGCTGCCTTAGTGCCGACTGCAAACAAGTACGACCTGGACTCTTCCCCATCCATCATCGGACACAATGTTGGTCTGGTCAGCCTCATGCGTTGTTTAGTTTCCAGGTCATACTTGTGAGAGTCTTGTGTGGGACACTTTGGCAGCATACCATCCATCGCTTCTGGTATCACCCGCGTCCTCGGACCCCACACGTAACCACCAGTGTGCGCAGGCTTCGTCCCTTCAGCTGTGGTGACTAGAGTGCCCGGTACGTTAGCAGTACGCCACGCTAGATCTAGCAATGGCGTCCCATCGCTTACGCACTGGGCACTCACCGTCGAAGGCATTGTGGCCAAAGTCGGGATACTTCGCCGACTTGCAGTTGCGGCATACGGCAGTCTCGCCCGCAGTGTGTGCAGGACAGTCCGCCCGGAGGTGTGGGCCAGCGCAGTAGCTGCACAGGTCGGCTGACTCTGTGCACTGCCTGCGCCCGTGCCCATACCCCAGGCATCGTGTACACTGAACGAGCGGAGACTGATCCTGTACTACCGCGTACTGCAAGTCGATGTGCACCCGCTTGGCCTCAACCAGCTTCATCCACAGCTTAGGGGACACCTGCAGCACGACATGGTTCTCGTGGGGGTTCCGTGCCCTACGTCGATACCGGACCGTTGCCCTGAAATCGTCGTCTCCCAGGTCCCGGAGGAGGCTCTTGTTCTGGGACCTGAGAGACGAGACGATATCGGAGTCCTTGTTAAAGGTGAGGAGATTTCGGATCATGACCAAGGGGTCTTTGTTCTTGGCCTCCTCCACGATGAGACCCTTGTCCTTGGTCTTGATCCTCTCGCTCACCTTCAACAGTTCCTCCTTACTGGCACAACTCAGCACCACCTTCTGGTTTCGGACCTTCTGCACTCTGGTGACCTGAAGCCCGGTGGTCCTGGCTTCTAAAGCGTCTCGGACCTTGCCGAGTATGTGGTCACCATTGAGCCGGTCGTCGCCCGAGGACACAATTACCGAGTGCTTTGGGTGAAGCTCTCGCGGTATGGCTGCGGTTGGTCTGGCCAGAACCTCCGCGTACGAGGGGACGGTCTCCTGTAAACAGGAAACCTTCCGCCCCGTCTCTTCGGAGGTCTGGCGCAGCTCCCGCACTTCACCCAAAAGCTGGTCGATGCACTCGGATTGTGCCTCTTTCTGGCTTTCCAGGGAGGTGGTGCTGTCGAGGGTCTCTTGGAGCCTTCGCATCTGCTCCGTGCTGTCTCTGAGCAGCTGCATGTGCTCCGACAAGGCTCCCTCCATAAAAGCTGGAGGGGACCTTGGCGAAGCGCAGGCAGCCGCTTCGAAGACCGCCGGGCCAGGCTGTGTGTTTGCACACTTGGCCAATTCAGCATCTGCATCCTTCACCAACTGGAACAGACGATCGATCGCCGCGTTGACGGCGACCTTTATATCTGTCTTTAGGTTCCGAGAGTGGGTCAGATGCTGCTTGGCCGTGCAAACACAAGCCCTGGCCTCCTTCACCCGGTCCGAAGATTTGTCTTTCGAGCCCTTGGTCTCAGGTGGGGCTCCCTCGGCCTCCACCGACAGCCTACGCACGGCTGACGGTTTCGGCTTCGGGCGTCCCACCGTTGGGCTCGATTTCGGGGGAGTGAGGCTGTTGCGGGGGTCCGGTAAACCGGACTCCCACTCCCCGATGCTCCTTCGGACGTTTTGGTGAGGAGGCCCGGCGGCTTTCGTGACTGTGGCGGTCCCTGCCGCGACAACACGGAGTTCTCCATCGAGAGACCCTCGTTTGGCCGGAGTCCTAAACATATTTTTACTTGGAGGGCGTCGGTTGTCAAAATAAAATGTGTCAAAATTTGTATAAGTTGTATAAATGTAACCGACGGATCCTCCAAGCAAACAAACGACACAAAAACAAAAATTTTAAAAATAAATAAAAATATTTCCCCCAAAAATCCTCACCTCCCTAAGTTAACGGGACCCAGGGTGGGTGGGCGGGGGATGGCGGTGGAAAAAAAACTAAATCTAAGTATGCAGCGCGACGCGCGCAAGCCTGCTGAGCACGAATAAAATAAAAGAAAAATTCCGAACTAAATTTTGAAGACGCTACGATTTTTCAAAGTTTTCAAAAATTTTGAAGAAAAATGATGTTAATTCCAAAAAAATGTACTAAACGTGTCCTTTTCTGTTGCAGGTTCGTCGAGGAGACGTCGAGCCGGTTACAGCGACGTGTCACACTCAACAATTAGTCAATATTTTAGAGACTTTAAAATCCAAATGTACTGGGAAACGAGGTTCCTTACATCACCTCGGTCGAATTTTTCTAAGTCAAAAATTTAACAAAAATTAACAAAAAACTAAATCTAAGTATGCAGCGCGACGCGCGCAAGCCTGCTGAGCACGAATAAAATAAAAGAAAAATTCCGAACTAAATTTTGAAGACGCTACGAATTTTCAAAGTTTTCAAAAATTTTGAAGAAAAATGATGTTAATTCCAAAAAAATGTACTAAACGTGTCCTTTTCTGTTGCAGGTTCGTCGAGGAGACGTCGAGCCGGTTACAGCGACGTGTCACACTCAACAATTAGTCAATATTTTAGAGACTTTAAAATCCAAATGTACTGGGAAACGAGGTTCCTTACATCACCTCGGTCGAATTTTTCTAAGTCAAAAATTTAACAAAAATTAACAAAAAACTAAATCTAAGTATGCAGCGCGACGCGCGCAAGCCTGCTGAGCACGAATAAAATAAAAGAAAAATTCCGAACTAAATTTTGAAGACGCTACGATTTTTCAAAGTTTTCAAAAATTTTGAAGAAAAATGATGTTAATTCCAAAAAAATGTACTAAACGTGTCCTTTTCTGTTGCAGGTTCGTCGAGGAGACGTCGAGCCGGTTACAGCGACGTGTCACACTCAACAATTAGTCAATATTTTAGAGACTTTAAAATCCAAATGTACTGGGAAACGAGGTTCCTTACATCACCTCGGTCGAATTTTTCTAAGTCAAAAATTTAACAAAAATTAACAAAAAACTAAATCTAAGTATGCAGCGCGACGCGCGCAAGCCTGCTGAGCACGAATAAAATAAAAGAAAAATTCCGAACTAAATTTTGAAGACGCTACGAATTTTCAAAGTTTTCAAAAATTTTCGCTACGAATTTTCAAAGTTTTCAAAAATTTTGAAGAAAAATGATGTTAATTCCAAAAAAATGTACTAAACGTGTCCTTTTCTGTTGCAGGTTCGTCGAGGAGACGTCGAGCCGGTTACAGCGACGTGTCACACTCAACAATTAGTCAATATTTTAGAGACTTTAAAATCCGGTTAGGTTAGGTTAGGTTAGGTTAGGTTAGGTTAGGTTAGGTTAGGTTAGGTTAGGTTAGGTTAGGTTAGGTTAGGTTAGGTTAGGTTAGGTTAGGTTAGGTTAGGTTAGGTCCACTCGGCCAGAGCCCAGGATGTCCTCCTCCAGAGCCTGGCCGAGCGGTTGACACAAGTGGCTGTGGTCGCCGAACCATACCGGATCCCGCCCAGAGGTGACTGGGTCGGGGATCTGGACGGTTTGGTGGCGATCACCACCCAGTCGCCTGCCCGATCCCCTCCCCTTGAGGGCGTGGTCAGGGGTAGGGGATTTGTGGCCGCCAGAATGGCCGGGACGGTGGTTGTGGGGGCGTATTTCTCCCCCAACAGGGCCCTCGCCGAGTTCGAGGACTTCCTCAGCGAGGTGGGGACCCTGATCGACCAGAACCGTCCCAGGCCAATCATCCTCCTTGGAGACCTCAACGCCAAGTCTAGGGCATGGGGATCTTCAAGGACGGATGCACGAGGCGAGGCACTCAGCGAATGGGTGGTGGCGGCGGGGCTATGCGTCCTAAACCGCGGGTCCACGAACACGTGTGTGCGGCGCTCGGGAGGGTCAGTGGTCGACGTGACCTTCGCGACCCCCGAGATCGCGGCGCGTGTCCGGGACTGGGAGGTCCTGGTGGACGAGGAGACGCTCTCCGATCACCGGTACATCCGGTTCAGCGTCTCCTCGTCTTCGGCGGGTCAGGGCCCGCGGTTGCCAGCTGCGGTTGGCCCTCGGTGGGCGCTGAACCGCCTGGACGTCGAGTTGCTGCAGGAGGCAGCGATCGTCCAGGCGTGGAACGCCCCCCCCTCGTCGGAAGTAGACCTGGACGCAGAGGCCGATGGATTGTGCAGGGCCATGGCACATGTGTGCGATGCTGCCATGCCTCGCGCTAGGCCTGCACAATCCAAGCGCCAGGTCTACTGGTGGAACGAGGGGATCGCCGAGCTCCGCCGCCAGTGTCTGGCAGAGCGCCGCCGCTACCAGCGGTACCGCCGGAGGAGGCGCCAGGACGCTGAGGAGCTCGACGCCCTCTATGCCACGTATAGAGGTGCGTGCCAGGCCCTTCGCATCGCCATCGGCGAAGCAAAGGCGGAGGCCTGGCGAGAGCTCTTGGCGTCGCTGGAGCGGGACCCGTGGGGCCGGCCGTACAAGTGGGCGAGGCAGAAGCTTCGCCCATGGGCCCCCCCGGTCACCAGCACCATGGAACCGGCGGTCCTGCAGCGTGTGGTCGAGGGACTGTTCCCCGCTAGTCCGGGGACCGAGTTCGTCCCTCCCACCCTGGTGGCGCGCGGTGCACCGGCGGAGGAGGCGGAGGAAGAGGTGCCTGAAGTCTCGCTGGGTGAGCTGGGCGCGGCCGTTCTCCGGATGAGGGCCAAAAACACAGCGCCGGGCCCTGACGGGATTCCCGGTCGCGCGTGGGCCCTCGTCCAGGAATCACTGGAGGAGCGCATAAGGTCGCTGTTCGACCGCTGCCTCCAGGAAGGCCGGTTCCCCAGGCGGTGGAAGCAGGGCCGTCTCGTCCTTTTGCGAAAGGAGGGGCGCCCTGCGGACTCGCCGGCGGGATACCGGCCAATCGTGCTGCTTGATGAGGCGGGCAAGCTCTTAGAGCGCGTCGTAGTCGCCCGCCTCGTCAAGCACCTGGAGGTGGTCGGGCCGGACTTGGCCGACACCCAGTTCGGGTTCAGGAGAGGTCGCTCGACTGTGGACGCCATAGCCCACGTCCGCGACCTCTCCGAGGAGGCGTGCTCCAGCGGCGGGGTGATGTTGGCGGTGTCTTTAGACATCGCGAACGCTTTCAACACCCTGCCCTGGAGCGTAATATTGGGAGCGCTGGGGTACCATAGGGTGCCCCAGTACCTCCGACGCCTCGTGGGGGACTACCTGTCCGACAGGCAGGTAGTCTACCCCACAAAGGATGGGGAAGGTCGGAGCCCCATGACCCGCGGCGTTCCACAGGGGTCCGTGTTGGGCCCCACCCTGTGGAACGTCGGTTACGACTGGGTGTTGCGGGGCGCTAACCTCCGTGGCGTCGGCGTAGTTTGTTACGCTGACGACACGCTGGTTACCGCCCGGGGGCAGACGTTCAGGGAAGCGTCTGTCCTGGCCACTGCCGGGGTCGCGGCGGTGGTGGCTCGGATTCGGCGGCTGGGTCTGGAGGTGGCGCTCCATAAATCCGAGGCCATTTGTTTTCATGGGCCTCGGAGGAAGCCGCCTGCAGGCTCAGCGATCGTGGTGGGGGGAACCTCCATTGCTGTCGGATCGACACTGAAATACCTCGGTGTCGTACTCGATAGCAGATGGAGGTTCGGGGCTCATCTCGAGCAGCTGAGCCCGAGGCTAGTGGGGGCGGCGGGTGCGTTGAGCCGCCTCCTGCCGAACCTCGGGGGAGGAGATCCGAGCTGCCGCCGCCTCTATATGGCGGTGGTTCGCTCCATGGCCCTCTACGGGGCTCCTATATGGGCCGGCTCCCTAAACTCTAGGGAGGCCGCCCGACTACATAGGAGCCAGAGGGCCATGGCGGTGAGAGTGTGTCGGGGATACCGCACACTCTCACACGAAGTTGCCTGCGTCCTCGCAGGCTCCCTCCCGTGGGATCTGGAGGCCGAGGTTCTGTCCTCGGTCTACTGGCGCAGAGTGCGGGCGCGCGAGGAGGACTTGCGGCCCGCCCCACGGGAGTTGGAGCAGTGGCGACAGAGGGCCAGGGACGCCGCCCTCGAGTCGTGGGGTGGACGACTCTCGATGGATCGGAGAAGGGGGGCCGGGGCCACTCGGTTTCTGGAGGCGGTCCGGCCCGTACTGAAGGAGTGGGTCCATCGAGGGCACGGGGGTCTTACCTTCCGGCTGACGCAGGTCCTCTCGGGACATGGATGTTTCGGGAGGTACCTGTTCAGCGTGGCCCGGAAGGAGGAGACTCCGGAATGCCACCAGTGCGGCTGCGCGGAAGAGACGGCGCAGCACGTGCTGGAGGCATGCCCGGGGGCGGCGGAGCCGCGGCTAGCTTTGGCCGCGGCGGTTGGCGGAGACCTCTCGCTGCCGACCATCCTAGCTAGGATGGTCGCCGACGAGGGGTCCTGGGAGGCGATGGTCTCCTTCTGCGAGGAAGTGATGTCGCAGAGGGAGGCCGAGGAGCGGGAAAGGGAGAGAGACCCTCTCTCGCACCCGCTCCGCAGGGAGCGGACACGGGGGCGAGCCAGACAGGCTCGCACTCCGTCTCCGCTAGGAGGGCCTAGAGCGGCGGGTGCGGGGGCACCCGCTGCTTCGCAGTAATGGGGCCCTCCAGGGTGGTCGACGCGTTTTGATGTTCCGACGCGTCGCCACGAAGTGGGAGGGGGTGGCCACCCCTTACCCGAGGTGGGTCCGCCTTCACGGCGGACATAGGCTGGGCGGGGCCACGGTGATTTAATGGGCCCGTGGCTCCGCCCATTGCCTGGAGGAACACCCCAGGGTTTTTAGTGGGTATGCCGCCACTAGGGCGGTGACTCCCACATAACCACCCTGCCCCCCCCGGGGTGGGTGTGGTATCCATAAAGGATTTTCCCTGGGTCACAAAAAAAAAAAAAAAAAAAAAAAAAGGTTAGGTTAGGTTAGGTTAGGTTAGGTTTTTTTTTTTTTTTTTTTTTTTTTAGCCGTCCTCCTCCTCCTATGTACCCCCGCTAAGTTTATGCGAGGCCCTTGTTTGGGTTGTTAATCCTATAGCTAGTTTTGGAAAAAATAGTTGCCACAAAAGTAGCATTACGTCATATCTTAAATTAGCAAATTGTAAAACAACAAAGAAATATAACATGTAAAGGTGTCAAAAAAGTTTGTGGTAGGATTAAATACATTAATCTTAAAAAATTGGGTTAAAACATAAATTACAAAATTTAAGAATTGAAGTAAAATATGGTCATTAAAATTACATAATTATAAAGGCAAATTATTCAAAACTGTATAAAATTCAGCAAATTGTAAAAACAATTAGAAATAAAATAGTAGTAAAATTGTAAATATTAAAAACGTCAAAAATAAATAATGTAAAGCTAAAAATAAAGTGTACAATAAAATCAGTACAAATTGTCATAATAATAAAATAAAATAGTAATCTTAGGTGAATTGACTAGCATAGGTACGATACATTTACTTTTCTACGATTACATCAGCTGTTCCACGTGTGTGCAAACTCCTGCTTCTTAAGAAGTAGGAGTTGCACGCACCTTCCACATCTGTTACCAACCTAGATAATCGGGGTGACACCAAGTGTCCTCACGTCTTATCTTGCCATCTGTGCACAGTACTGCCTCAGTGTCTGCTACATCCAGGTACGGCCTGGAGTCTTTCCCGGCCTTCATCGAACACCATGATAGTCCGGTCAGCGTCAAACTAATTGAAGATTCCAGGTCGCACCTGTACGCGTAATGTGCTGGACACTTTGGCAGCAAGCGAGTAGCTGCGTAACCCATGCTTCTGACACTTTTGGGTGTCGGGCCGTCCCTACATTCGAGACCAGTCGAGTGTGGGGACAGTCCCACACACAAAGTCCTCACCCGCGTCCTCGAACCCCACACGTAACCACCAGTGTGCGCAGGCTTCGTCCCTTCAGCTGTGGTGACTAGAGTGCCCGGTACGTTAGCAATACGCCACGCTAGACCTAGCTATGGCGTCCCATCGCTTACGCACTGGGCACTCACCGTCGAAGGCATTGTGGCCAAAGTCGGGATACTTCGCCGACTTGCAGTTGCGGCATACGGCAGTCTCGCCCGCAGTGTGTGCAGGACAGTCCGCCCGGAGGTGTGGGCCGGCGCAGAAGCTGCACAGGTCAGCTGACTCTGTGCACTGCCTGCGCCCGTGCCCATACCCCAGGCATCGTGTACACTGCACGAGCGGAGACTGGTCCTGTACTACCGCATACTGCAAGTCGATGTGCACCCGCTTGGCCTCAACCAGCTTCATCCACAGCTTAGGGGACACCTGCAGCACGACGTGGTTCTCGTGGGGGTTCCGCGCCCGGCGACGGTACTTTACCGTCGCCCTAAAGTCGTCGTCTGTCAGGTCCCGGAGGAGGCTCTTATTCTGAGACCTGAGAGACGAGACGATATCAGAGTCCTTGTTGAAGGTGAGGAGATTACGGATCATGACCAAGGGGTCCTTGTTCTTGGCCTCCTCCACGATGAGACCCTTGTCCTTGGTCGTGATCCTCTCGCTCACCTTCAACAGCTCCTCCTTGCTGGCGCAACTCAGCACCACCTTCTGGTTTCGGACCTTCTGCACTCTGGTGACCTGAAGCCCGGTGGTCCTCGCTTCTAAAGCTTCTCGGACCTTGCCGAGTATGTGGTCACCAGTGAGCCGGTCGTCGCCCGAGGACACAATCACCGAGTGCTTTGGGTGAAGCTCTCGCGGTATGGCTGCGGTTGGTCTGGCCAGAACCTCCGCGTACGAGGGGACGGTCTCCTGCAAGCAGGAAACCTTCCGCCCCGTCTCTTCGGAGGTCTGGCGCAGCTCCCGCACTTCACCCAAAAGCTGGTCAATGCACTCGGCGTGTGCCTCGTTCTGGCTTCCCAGGGAGGTGGTGCTGTCGAGGGTCTCTTGGAGCTTTTTCATCTGCTTCGTGCTGTCTCTGAGCAGCTGCATGTGCTCCGACAAGGCTCCCTCCATAAAAGATGGAGGGGACCTTGGCGGAGCGCAGGCAGCCGCTTCGAAGACCGCCAGGCCAGGCTGTGTGTTTGCACACTTGGCCAATTCAGCATCTGCATCCTTCACCAACTGGAACAGACGATCGATCGCCGCGTTGACGGCGACCTTTATATCTGTCTTTAGGTTCCGAGAGTGGGTCAGATGCTGCTTGGCCGTGCAAACACAAGCCCTGGCCTCCTTCACCCGGTCCGAAGATTTATCTTTCGAGCCCTTGGTCTTAGGTGGGGCTCCCTCGGCCTCCACCGACAGCCTACGCACGGCTGACGGTTTCGGCTTCGGGCGCCCCACCGTCGGGCTCGATTTCGGGGGAGTGAGGCTGTTGCGGGGGTCCGGTAAACCGGACTCCCACTCCCCGATGCTCCTTCGGACGCTTTGGTGCGGAGGCCCGGCGGTCTTCGTGACTGTGGCGGTCCCTGCCGCGACAGCACGGAGTTCTCCATCGAGAGACCCTCGTTTGGCCGGAGTCCTGAACATAGTTCGCTTGGAGGGCGTCGGTTGTCAAGATAAAATGTCAAAATTTGTAAAAGTTATATAAAGTAACCGACGGATCCTCCAAGCAAACACGGACAGGAAAAAACACAATATTTAAAAAATAATAAAAATAATTCCCCCAAAAAACCTCACCTCCCTAAGTTAACGGGACCCAGGGTGGGAGGGCGGGGGATGGCGGTGGAAAAAAAACTAAATCTAAGTATGCAGCGCGACGCGCGCAAGCCTGCTGAGCACGAATAAAATAAAAGAAAAATTCCGAACTAAATTTTGAAGACGCTACGATTTTTCAAAGTTTTCAAAAATTTTGAAGAAAAATGATGTTAATTCCAAAAAATTGTACTAAACGTGTCCTTTTCTGTTGCAGGTTCGTCGAGGAGACGTCGAGCCGGTTACAGCGACGTGTCACACTCAACAATTAGTCAATATTTTAGAGACTTTAAAATCCAAATGTACTGGGAAACGACGTTCCTTACATCACCTCGGTCGAAATTTTCTAAGTCAAAGAATTTAACAAAATTAACAAAAAACTAAATCTAAGTATGCAGCGCGACGCGCGCAAGCCTGCTGAGCACGAATAAAATAAAAGAAAAATTCCAAACTAAATTTTGAAGACGCTAGGATTTTTCAAAGTTTTCAAAAATTTCGATGAAAATTGAAGTTATTTCCAAAAATTTGTACTAAACGTGTGCTTTTCTGTTGCAGGATCGTCGAGGAGACGTCGAGCCGGTTACAGCGACGTGTCACACTCAACAATTGGTCAATATTTAAGAAACTCTAAAATCCAAATGTACTGGGAAACGACGTTCCTTACATCACCTCGGTTGAAATTTTCTAAGTCAAAGAATTTAACAAAATTAACAAAAAACTAAATCTAAGTATGCAGCGCGACGCGCGCAAGCCTGCTGAGCACGAATAAAATAAAAGAAAAATTCCAAACTAAATTTTGAAGACGCTAGGATTTTTCAAAGTTTTCAAATATTTCGATGAAAATTGAAGTTATTTCCAAAAATTTGTACTAAACGTGTGCTTTTCTGTTGCAGGATCGTCGAGGAGACGTCGAGCCGGTTACAGCGACGTGTCACACTCAACAATTGGTCAATATTTAAGAAACTCTAAAATCGGTTAGGTTAGGTTAGGTTAGGTTAGGTTAGGTTAGGTTAGGTTAGGTTAGGTTAGGTTAGGTTAGGTTTTTTTTTTTTTTTTTTTCCTGTCCGGGCGCATTCGTCGGCCCGGCCCGCGAGCTATGTCCCTAACTGAATCAGGGATTTGACACATTCCATTTATTTACTATCTCTTAATTCTATTTCATTTGTGAGAAATTAACCTATATTTTTAACAACATTTTTCTAACTTATCTTTATTTCTTAGGGTTACATTTATATAAATTCTATTTTCCTATTTATTCCTATCCTTTATTTATTTCTTAAGATTACATGCATTTAGTTTTATTTATCTAGTTTTTCCTATCTTATCTTTATTTCTTAAGATTATGTACATTTCGTTTAATTTATCTAAGTTATCCGACTTATCTTTATTTCTTACACACATTTTATTCTGTATACATATTTATTTCTATCTTATCTTTAATTTCCTTTAATTACACACTTTTAATCTTAACGTTATTTTACATCTTAATACAATTTACAATGTTACATCCTATATAAAATAAAATATATAAGTTTAGCATTTGTTATTTATCTATTTCTTTTATCAACCTTTTTGCAATTTTGTGCTAAATTCCAGAAAGTCATTAGTCTCGGTTTTTTATTACACTGTTATGGGTCGAAATCCATAGTATGGATTATGATTATGATTATGATATTATGATGTGGTATTATGATTGTGATCCGCAACATATTATGTTGTGCATTAATTTTAACTTTACTTATTTTAAAAACATTCAAGGAGTTTATCGTGTCTTTTAATTTATTCTTATCACTATAATTTTATTTATTTAACTTTGAAATTTTATTGATATAGCCATATTATCATAATATAGGTACTCAATTTTGTTTATTTATCTATTTGTTTCTATTTATTACCTTTTCTGTTAATTTTATGCAATATTCTAAAAATCTAGTTCTTATGTACTTATTTGACATTATGTTACATATATTATCTATTGTTATCTTTTCTCCTATCTGGTGTTCCGTATCGAGTCTTTCGAGAGAATAGACTGGGCACTCGGTCACGATGTGGGCTATGGACTCGTTTTTACTCGGTTCGCAGATGCACGATGGGCTCTCCTTACACTTAAAACGATGCAAGTATTCGGAGAACCCACCGTGCCCCGTCAAGATCTGAGTCAATACGCCAGTTGGAGCCAGCTGTCTGGTTATATTGTGTGCCAGCGTTGCGTCCGGTAAAAACATTTTTGTGACTCCGGCAGTGGTTTCAGCTTTGTATCTCCGGTTCCATTTGTCAAGAGTTCCTATTCGGATCTGTCGCTTGACAAATGAAACCGGGCACTTATCGTAGTGTGGCTTTGTCTTGCTTTTGAGCGCTGCGTCCTTGGCCAGCTGATCCGCTCTCTCATTCCCCTCGAGTCCGGCGTGCGCCTTAATCCAGTAGAGCTCAACTCGCTTGTTAAGCTTGTTGCACTCCACTAGGTTATTGCGGATCCGGACGGCGAGTGGATTGAGAGAGCGATTATTAATCACTGTATCCAAGGACGATCTGGAGTCACTATAAATCCCAAAGCTCGCTTCGGGTCTCTTGAGCACTTCGTCCGTCGCCTTCCATATGGCCAGCAACTCAGCCTGGAAGACGGTGCAGTGGGGTGACAGCATTAATTTCCGGCAAGTGGTTTCGGCGTCACCGCTCCAGAGAGACAGTGCCGCTCCAACCTTGCCCTCAATTTTGCTGCCATCCGTGAACACCCGTAACACTTGAGTGTTATGGGTGCTCACGTCCTGCTCGTCCTCCAGGCAGGTATATCCCAGGCCGATGTTGTGCGCCGGATGTGGCGTGTCAGCGAACGCTGTCGGTCGCTCGATCTCCCTATCTCCCGGTACTGGCTGTGATACCCCCCTCTTGGCCTCGTACAGGGCGGCTGCCTCCTGTATTCTGAGGTCGAGGGGTAGTAGCCCAGCCAGCACCAGTGCCGAGTTTAAGGAGACCGTGCGATAGGCTTTACACAGTTTTTGTGCAAAGCCCCTTTGTACAGCGTTCAGCTGTTTTTGCACCCCGAGCTTCTTGGTCGCGTCCGCCCACACACTTGCCGCATACATCACCACCGGCTCTACCACCGCTGTGTAGATGGTGCGGATGACTTCCGGGTGGAGGCCCCAGCTGATCCTGGCGGCTCTGGACAGCTGTTTGTATATGTTCAACGCCTTCCTGCACACATTGGCAGTGTGGGCGTTGAACGTCAACTTATCATCTATCCAGAGCCCCAGGAGCTTTAGCTCTTTTGACATGCCAATGTCGACCCCTCCCATGCTCAGCAATGGGGTGTCAAATTTAAGTTTCCGCGTAAATACCATCGCATTAGTCTTATGCGGTGCGAATTTCAACTTATTTTTGACTCCCCACTGCCGAACATATTCGAGGGCGGCATTGGCACGTCCTTGCACCTCCAGCGCGGTGTCGCCTTCAAATACCAGGACCACATCGTCCGCAAAGGCCTGGCAGTAGTCGCCTCGAAGTCGGAGCCCTTGTAACAACGGATCGAGGAGGAGGTTCCAGAGGATCGGGCCGCCGATGGAACCTTGAACGCAGCCCTTCGTAGTGTCTTTCACCACCTCCTCACCCGCGTATCTCACTTTCACTCTCCTGTTTTCGAGGTAACTATCCATAACCCTCCGTATGTTGACTGGGCACATTTCCTCCGCTAACCTCACCCGTATGGCCGGCCACCAGGCGCTATCGAAGGCTCCCTCTATGTCTAACGATACTAACGTGATGAGTTTCCTCTGGCTCAACTTTTCGCGTATGTGTTGGATCAAGACATAGAGGGAGTCCTCGGTGCTCCTCTGGGGCATAAAACCATACTGGTGGGTACTAAGCTTTGGAATAATGTGCCACTTGATACGGGCCACGACCATTTTTTCCAAGATTTTCCCCATCACTGGCAACAGACCTATCGGTCTGTAGGATTTTGGATCCGTGTAGCTTCCCTTTCCTGGTTTCCGGAGGATGACTACCGTCGCCTCCTTCCATAGGTCCGGGAAGTGACCCAGCTCCAAGCACCTGTTTGCCAGTGATAGGAAAATATCTGGGGACTGGAATATTGCGCGCTTACAGATGTCTGCTGTCAATCCATCTGAACCGGGGGCTTTTTTAGGGTTAAAGCTCTCGACGGCAGACATGAGCTCTACAGAGGTAAATGGGGGATCATGGGTTTCATTATGACCCGCGGCATTTACTTGGTCAGCTTCTAATCTGATACGCTCATGGTCGGCATTATCGGATTCCTTTCGATCCATCGGGTAGAAGGTTTCCGCCAGTAACATCGCAGACTCCTTTGGGTCGAGTGACCGGCCATCAGTGACCAGGGGAAGATCCTCTTCCCTTTTGCTAGTCCTGTTCATCACCCGATATATTCCTTCCCAAACTCCTTCCCTATCCTGTTTCTCACAAAATCCTTTCCAACTCCTTATCTGTGCATTTTTCATCTCCTCCTCATACTTTTCTTTTGCTTGCAGGTACTCATCGACGACTTTGGCTCTGCGGACCGGCGCTGCACATCGGATTCGGCGCTTCCTAGTGGCGACCTCCTTCTTCAGTTTGGCGAGCTCATCAGACCACCATGGTAAGTTTGCATGTTTTTTAGAATTTAATTTAGGCATACTATTTTCCGTAGCTTTAATTATAAGATTTACATATGTATTTATTTTATTTTCTAAGTCTATTTTATTATCTATTTTATCAATTTCTAGTTTATTTATATTATTTTCTTCCAACAACTGGGCCATTTTCGTATGAAACTGGTCCCAGTTGGCTTTTTTACTGTTGTATATTCTAGTTGTCCTACTAATATTTATTCCCTTAGCTCTCGTGATTCTAATTTTAAAAATAATAGTGTTATGGTCTGAGCTCGTCATTCCTTCATCTAGGTTCCAGTCTTCCACTAGGTTTAGCAGATCCGCTGTGCATGCCGTTACGTCCACAAAGCTGCTGTACACTTGGCCGCCCCTGACTGAAAAATAGGTGGGGACTGTGCCTTCGTTGAGTACCTGCAAGCCCATGTCTTCTAGAGTTCCAGACATCTCCTCACCCCGATCATTCACGGTCGTGCTACCCCACCAGGTGCTCTTCGCGTTTCCGTCCCCCCCAATTAAAATGCTTTGGCCGTCGTAGTGCTGCTTGATTCTGCTCAGCTGCTCCAGGTATGGCTCGATCGGTTTGGGCTTAGGTTCGAAGTAGAACGAGACGACGAGGATCTCCCAGGCACTGGTCCTGATCTTTACCACAACGATGTTGGGCGTGGTAAAGTCAGGACACTGGATGACGTCTAAGTCGTTGTCAAAGACAGCAATTGCTGCTTTGACTGGCGCGTCACCAGTTGGCGTGCTCTGGAAGATCCTCACGCCTGCGTAATCCCTCATTTTGCCTATCCGACCGATATAGGGCTCCTGGAGCAGGGCGAAAGCCATACCCCTAGTTCGAGCCTCAATCATGAGTTCGCTCGTTGCCTTCTCGTTTCTTTGCAAATTTGCTTGGGCTATGGAGTATGGCTTCGTATTGGCTGCAGCAGAGTGTACAGCAGGGACCACCTTAGCAATAAGCTACGGTGGCCCGGGCCAAAGCATCCCACTTCCTCCTTACGGAGCATTCCGAGCTAAACGCATTATGATCCACCTTGTCCAATTTTGCGTGCATACAATTACAACACGACGGAGCTACGCCCGCAAGCCAGTCCGCACACTGCGACTTCATATGAGGGCCTCCGCAGTGGCTGCACTTCTCCAGCGCTTCTTTGCAGAAACGCCGGCCGTGTCCGTAGCCGAGGCAGAGCGAGCATTGGACCAGTGGCGACTGGTCACCAACTTTCACTCGCTGCAGGTCTATGTGCACTGCCTCGGCTTCCACCATGCGCTGCCACAATTTTGGGGAGACCCTCATGACGACGTGGCTGGTATGCGGGTTTCTCGTCCTCTTCTTGTAGGCTATCTCCAATCTATCATCCTCTTTAGTGACTTCTTTAAAGATGTTTTGGTTTTGATTGCGCAGCGCTTTAAGCACATCCTCGTCAGTGTTGTATTGCAGCACGTCTCTTAGGATAACAAGGGGATCCTTGTTCTGCATGTCTTCTACGTTTAACTCTCCTTCCTTACTTATCCTCTCCCTAACTTTTCGTCTCTCCTCTTCCGTTCGACACCCAACTATTACTTTCCTATCCTTTGCTTTTCTAATTTTTTCTACCCGAACTCCTCCCTCTTTAGCGTTTACCGCCTTACGGATTCGACTGAGGACCTCTTCGCTTGTTTCCGATTCGCTTTTGGCGGTGACGACCACCGAAAGCAGCGCAGTTTGTTCCGGCAGCTGCTTTCGGGGGTTCATCGCCGCAGCACTCGCGTAAGTCCTCAGAGTGTCCGTTTTTGGCAGTGACTGGTTAGGTTAGGTTAGGTTAGGTTAGGTTAGGTTAGGTTAGGTTAGGTTAGGTTAGGTTAGGTTAGGTTAGGTTAGGTTAGGTTAGGTTTTTTTTTTTTTTTTTTTTTTTTTTCCTGTCCGGGCGCATTCGTCGGCCCGGCCCGCGAGCTATGTTCCCTAACTAGTAAGGGTCAGGGGAAGTTGTGTACAGGGTTCTTTTATTTTCCTATTCTAAATTTATACAATTGTTCCTAAGCTAGACTAAAAATAACTATATTATACAATATAATTTCTTAGCCTATTTTTATTAACTATTTTTCTTTATTACCTTATTACAAATTTTTATACTATAATCTATGAATCTATTTCTTATTTTCTTATCTTTCAAAATTATACATATATTATCTCTAGTTATTTCTATGTCGAGCTCCTGCTCGACATTAAATCTTTCAGTTCCATAAACTGGACATTCTGTTAGGAGATGGATAGGGGTCTCATCTCTGTCGGGTTCACATATGCATGATGGGCTCTCCCTCAGTTTAAACCTGTGTAAATACTGGGAGAACCCACCATGACCCGTCATTATTTGCGCTACTATTCCCACCGGCCTTAGGTGTCTCACAATGTTGTATGCAGTTTTGGCTTCCGGAAAGAAGATCTTGGTCACGGAAGCGGTTTCACCCTCCCGATAGCGCCGGTCCCATTCGTCAAGCGAGTCCATTCGGATTTGTCGCTTGACGAATGAGACCGGACAGCTATCGTAGTCCGGTTTCTTTTTGCTGTGCAGCGCTGCGCTCTTTGCAAGCTGATCCGCCCTTTCGTTGCCCTCCATCCCCGCGTGAGCCTTTATCCAGAAAAGGTTTACCGTTTTATTGTGGTTTGCTGCCAGTTGGATATTGGCTCTCGCTCTCATCGCTAAGGGATGGAGGGATTCGTTATTTGTAACCGTCTCCAGGGCGGATCTGGAGTCGCAGTATACATTGCATACCGCCCCCCTGTCCAAGACCGCCCTTCCGGTCGCCTCTGCCAAAGCCAGCAGTTCCGCCTGATAGACGGAGCAACAATCCGGGAGCTTGAGCTTTCGGGTACTCGTCTCTGCAGCACCCTTCCAGATGGAGAGCGCTGCACCGACTTTCCCTTCAATCTTGCTCCCGTCAGTATAGATGTTGAGCTCGTTACTGTTGTGTTGCTCGATTGTTGCTCCGTCTGTCAGGCAGGAGAAGTGTAATTGCGTTTGGTGCGCAGGGTGTAGTTTGTGTGTGTGTGGCACGGGTTTCTCCACCTCTCGGTCACCTATTACTCGCCGGGAATAACCTTTCTTCACCTCATAAAGCGAGGCTGCTTCCCGGACTCTAATGTCCAAGGGAAGCAGCCCGGCGAGTAGTAGCCCCGAGTGTAGAGAAACCGTGCGGTGTGACTTTGTGATCTTTTGCACGAATCCCCTTTGCACCGCATTCAGTTGGTGTTGGACCCCAATTTTGAGCGTCGCGGTTGCCCACGCGCTCGCCGCGTACATGATTGTGGGCTCTATGACGGCCACGTAGATGGCCCTGATTATTTCAGGGTCGAGACCCCAACTCACTCTAGCAGCCCTCGAGAGCTGTTTGTAGAAGTTGAGAGCCCTCCTGCAGACGCTCGCGGCATGAGCGTTAAAGGTCAACTTGTGATCGACGGTGAGACCCAACAGTTTGATCTCATTGACCATGCCAACATCCACGCCTCCCATCCTAAGGTGGGGGGTGTCATATTTCAACTTGCGTGTGATCACCATTGCCATGGTTTTGTGCGGCGCGAAGTTCAACTTGTTTATGACACCCCAGCTCCTTACATCCTCCAGCGTGGTGTTGGCATGTTCCTGAATCTCCTGTGCTGTCTCTCCGTCGAAAACAAGGACGACGTCATCCGCAAACGCCTGCACGTAGACTCCCCTACGCTCCAGGAGTTTTAAGAGCGGATCCAGTATCAGGTTCCACAAAATCGGGCCCCCGATGGATCCCTGAACGCATCCTTTCTCGGTCTGACGAACGACTTCCTCCCCCGCGTATCGTACCCGGACCCTGCGGCAACTCATGTAGCTGTCAAGTACCCTCCTCAAGTTCACTGGGCAGTCTTCCTCTGCCAGTCGGACTCGGATTGCAGGCCACCACGCGCTATCGAAGGCCCCCTCTATGTCCAACGAAACCACCGTGACGATCTTCTTTTGTTTCGTCTTCTCACGTATGTGTTGCATCAGAACATAGAGGGAGTCCTCGGTACCTCTCTGGGGCATGAATCCGAACTGGCGAGAGCTCATACCCGGGAGAAGGTGGAACTTGAGTCGGGTGACGATCAGCTTCTCATAAATTTTGCCCAGTACTGGTAGAAGTCCTATGGGCCGATACGACTTCGGAGTTGTGTACGTCGCTTTTCCCGGCTTCCTTAACACCACGACAGTAGCCTCCTTCCAGGGCTCAGGGAAATGACCGAGTTCCAGGCATTTGTTCAGTATCCCCAGGAACAGGGCTGGGTCGTTCTTTACGGTCATTTGGCATATGTCGGCCGTGAAGCCATCAGCTCCGGGGGCTTTCTTGGGGTTGAAGGCATTAACCGCAGACATCAGTTCTGCCAGCGTGAATGGTGGGTCGCATTTTTCATTATGTTTCTTATCATTCACTTTCTCTGCTTGAGCTCTGATCCTGCGGTGGTCGGTGTTGTCGCTTTCCTCAGAGTCCTTTGGATAAAAGGTTTCCGCGAGAACTTTGGCAGATTCTTTCGCGTTCAACACTATGCCTCCAACCTCCAATGGCAAGTCCTCCTCCCTGTTCTGCGTCCTGCCTATAACCCTGTAAATCCCGTCCCAGACCCCTTCCCGATCCTGTTTCCCACAGAACTCTTTCCAACTCTTAACCTTAGCTCTCTTAACTTCTAATTCATAATCATTTTTCTTTTTCAGGTACTCGTCGTACACCATCTGCTTCCGGTCGGGCGCGGCGCAGCGGATTCTCCTCTTCCTGGTGGTGACTTCCTTCTTCAGTTTTGCGAGTTCTTCGGACCACCACGGCATGGTAAGTGTTTGTTTATTTTTCTTTTTGGGTATGGTGTCTGTGCATGCGTGTGTTATGGCTTCTGTGTATGTGTGTATTGTTGTCTCCAATTGCTCTACAGTGTGTATTTGGTTTATTGTTGTATGTGTTATTTGTTTATCCTGATTAAATTGGTCCAGTTTCTCACGAAACTGGGCCCAATTTGCTTTTTTAGTGTTGTAGAGCCGGGTTGTCCTGATGATGTGTGTACCTATTGATTTGTGTAGCTGTATGTTGAATGTGATGCCGTTGTGGTCCGAGCTCGTGAAGTTCTCCTCTACTCTCCAGCCTTCCACCAGTCCCAGGAGGTCCGCCGAGCAGGCCGTTACGTCGACGAAACTGGTGTAACGTTTGCCCCCTCTGATGGTGTCAAACGTTGGCACCTGTCCAGAATTAATGATATGAAGATCCAGCTCATCGAGGGTGCTTCTGAGTTCTTCTCCTCTATGGTTCGTCGTCGGGCTGCCCCACCAGGTACTCCAGGCGTTTACGTCTCCTCCTATCACCAACCTCGTTAAGCCAATCTCTCTCCCGATCTTCGCGACGTGCTCTAGATATGGAGCAATGGGTTCATCCTTTTCGAAGTAGAGCGACACCAGGGTAATCCTCCAGGCACTGGTCTGGATCCCCACCACGGTGATGTTGTTGGTGGTGAGTTGCGGGTACGGTATCACGTCTAATGTAGAGTCGAGTACGGCTATTGCCGTTTTCGACGTCCCTTCTCCTTCGCCAGTGCTCTGGAACACCCGGACACCCCGGTACGCTCTCATTCGTCTGGCATTGCCCACGTATGGCTCTTGGAGGAGAGCAACTGCAAAACCTCGTTTAGCTGCTTCTATGAGAGCTTCTTCGGTAGCTAGCTGCTTCCTCTGGAGGTTGGCTTGCGCGATTTTGTACAGGACGCCCTTAGCAATAGGCCACGGTGGTTCTCGCGAGTGCGTCCCACTTGCGCCTCACCGGGCAGTCGTTGCTAAAGGCGTTGTGGTCCGTCCTGTCCATTTTCGCCTTCCGACAGTTTACACAGCCGGGTGGAACTTCAGCCAGCCATTCTACGCAATCCGTTTTATGGTGCTCACCCCCGCAGTGGCTGCACACGTCGACCGTTTCGTGACAGAATCGCTTCCCGTGTCCGTACCCCAAACAGCGAGAGCACTGTATGAGGGGGGACTGGTCGGCGACTCTGACTCTCTGCAAGTCGATGTGTGCAGCCCCTGCGCCGGTCAAGCACTGCCAGATCCGTGGCGACACTCTGACCACCACATGTGAGGTCAGGTGATTTCTTGCCTTTCGTCGGAAGCGGATTTCAATGTTTTCCTCGCTGTTCACATCTCCTAGCAGGTGCCTGTTCTGGTTGCGGATGGCTTTTCTAATATCCTCGTCAGTGTTGCTGTTTAGGACGCCGTACATAATAATGAGAGGGTCTTTGTTTTTTACCTCCTCTACATTTAATTGACTGTCCGTGTCCCTGATCTTGTCCCGAACCTTTTTAATTTCTTCCTGGTTTCGACACCCGACTATGATTTTCCTGTCCCTTGCCTTTCGTACCTTATCCACCCTCACTCCTTCCTCCCTTGCATTTATAACCTTTCTTATCTTTTCGAAGACCTGGTCACCTGTCTCCTTTTCGTTTTTCGACGTGATGACGATGGAATGCATAGCGAGCGTCTCTCCGGGAGCTTTCCTCGGCGAGGCGCCCGCTACACTTGCATAGGTTTGTCTTCTCTCATAGAAGTCTTGCTGCTTGCGTAGAGTTCCAGCCAGTTTTTCCATTTCTTCCTTATTTTCTCTTAACTGCTGACTATGCTCCTCCATCCTTTTCATCACGTCTGTCCTCTGTAGCTGCTCATCTTCCCTTACCCTTAGTCTATTTTCTGGCATTCCTGTCATCTCCCTTTTCTTTTCTTTTACCTCCTCCTCTAGCTCCTTTACTAAGTTGTATAGCCTTTCGACAGCCTCTGTTAACCCGTTTTTTATCTCTGTTTTCAGGTTCTTGCTGGAGGAGAGATGCTGTTTGGCTGTGGAGAGGCAAGCTTTTGCCTCACTCGTCCTGCTTTTATACTTAGTCGGAGTTCGCTCCGTCCCCGACGTCGAGGCCGCCGCTCCTCCCCGCTGCTGCTCGAGCCGGGCGCCGGGAGCCGGCGCGGCCGGAGCCGCGGCCGGGGCCGGGGCCGGGGCCGGGGCCGGAGCCGGGGCCGGGGCCGGGGCCGCGGCCGCGCGGACTCTCGGCTTATAGGCCTTGGCGTACAGTTGCGCGGAGGAAGCGCGCGCGGCGGGCGGCGATATCGACGTCCGGGCCTCGATCGCTCCGACAGTACGCTGTACCAGCCGCCCCTCCTCCCTGTCCTGCTTCACTACCGAGGGGCCAGCCCTCTCTGTCATGTCGCTGCTCTCCTTCTCCTCAGGCGACTTGCTTGTCCTCTTGGAGGCCATGGTCTTGAGGGGGGTTCGGAACATTACGCCGCGGGATTCGTGCAAAGTTCAAAATTTCCGGTTGTCGTGTAAAGGGCGACAACACGGAGTCAGTCTTTTAAAAGTAAATGTAAATAGTGTGTGTATGTGTGTGTGACCAAAGGCCGACAGGTCAAGTAATATATATAAATAGATAAGATAGTCAAAACAAAAAGAATACAAAGAATAAAAATAAAAAATTTTTAAAAATATAATTTTTGGTCAACTGTAGAGTTGACTCTACCGTCGTCTTATTATTACAATGGTGTAAGGTCAGGGTAAAAATTGGTATACACAATTACTTAAAATGGTAAAATTTATAAAAATATTTTTAGCTCTACGTAGAGTCTTTGTCCAGTATAGTTAGGTAGTCCTGCTGAAGCTCTACTGAACACAAAAAACCGCGTGTCCGTAGGACGCGGGGTTCAGGAGTTACAACTGATTTAGTACCTTATCACTTATCACAAAGTGGTGGAACTAAAGTAGGTCAAGGGGGCGTGTCTGTGGGCGGGCTGGGGAGGAGCTCGTAATAAGGCACGTCGCAGATGGGATGGGAGTTACTAGGGTTACACAGATGGGTGGTGATACCTGAAGTGGGTGTAAGGGGATTTTAAAAAATGTTGAGGTTAGGGGTGGGGGAGGGTATGGGGGGGGGGGCGAATAGTTAAATTTATTTTTAAAGCAATAAAGAAAATATAGAATTCAATAAAGTAATAAAATTCAAAATTATAATTTTAAAATTTGAAATATGTATTAGTATTACAATTTAAAAAGAATGATAATAATAATAATATTAATTAATAATAATAATGAAATAATTTTTAAGTGAATATAATGAAACTTAATGAACCCAATTGAAAGATTTTAAGGGGGGGGGGCGAATAAATATTTATTTAATTGTAAGGATTTAATATTTGGGATAAGTAGACTACTGTTATTACGGAAAAAAAAAAAAAAAAAAAAAAAAAAAAAAAAAAGGGGGGGAATTGGGGGCGGGCTACAAAACTTGTGTACTAGACTACGTCTAGTACACAAGCCGTTGTCAAAAAAGGGCTGCGACGCTCCGTTCACGAGATACAGGACTTTTTACTCAGACCTTCTTTTGGAAGTCGGTCAGTGCCGCGCGAATCGATGTTCCGTTCCTTAGATTTACAAACTTAAGTTTGCAGCTGCGTGAAAATCGACTGTCGCGTACTATCTAGTATTTTTCCAGAACCCTTCGAGACGCGTGGGGTTTGGTACTTCCAAAAGATAGGCCTTGAACCTACCTAACTACTTATACTAAACTTATATACTAACACAGGTGTCAATTCGCAGGAATTAAATTATACAAAAGGGAAGCAAATTTTTCGGGCTACTAAATTAAGATGGCGCTGGCTCGCGTAATTTGAAACCCAAAATGAGGATTCCAGGGGGAGGTCGCAGAGCCGAGTTTTTGGGTTCTCTGGAATCGTCTGCTGTAAAAAATGAGTTCTACAGCGTCAGATTCCAGATCAGATATCCCGGTCCCGAGCTACAACCCCCTAAAGTTTCTGGAATCCCCGGTTTGTTTTCCTTTGCCAATCGGTCGGAGTAAGTTTCAAATTAATGTTTTACTGTCAAATTTTAATATTAAAAATACAATTTATATATTACTAGATAGCCTGTGAAGCAGACTACCCTGGACTAATTTTATAATTACAATTTTAATACTCCAACTCGAGATATTCGTCCTGGAATTCCTACCTAAACTAATACTAAACTTAACCTAATTTTTACAAATAAGCTCCTATCTCCCAAAATATATTATTTAAAAATCTAAAAATTTACACTTTAACTAAGACTAGGGTACTACACAATATACTAATTTATGGGGTTGATTGGGGGTAGTTTTCACCCCCCACGTGTTGGCCTAAAAAACTGTTTATATTAATAACTCTTTTATTTGGAGGGATAAAAATCTAAAAATTTTCACAAAGTTGGGGATCGTACTAGTGCAATTTTTGATGAAATAAAAAATAGGGGTAAAAGATCTGTTTTGGGAGATAGGGCTGTCCAAAAAATACATAAAACTTAAAATACTTGTATCTCCGTTCCTGGGGGTCCGATCTGGAAGCGGAAAGTGGCTCCCGGCTGCTCTCGATGGTCTTCCTCAGGAACGGTGATGAGATCCCGGGGGATGCTTCGGGATCGGGAAACACGTGGCCACGTGTTTTCAGTGTTTTTGGTTTTCCCTTCGGAAAACTCTTCGGAAAAATTCCGGAAAAAATTTCGTCGCGTGCTCCTCTTCAGCGCTCGTCTTCTGGCAGGTTCAAAAGTGGGTGTCGCAGATCTCGATGTGGCGGCGTTCAGCTCTTTTGTGGCCCGGGCGAGGTTTTGGGCGGTTTTCCGGGAATATCCCGAGAACCGCTTAACTCTCGAGCCCGAGACTGGTGTCGTTAAAAAGGTCTTGCCGAGACGCACACGCACATATGCAACACTCCACTATTTTCACGAAAAAACCCACAATTGCGATTTTCAGAGACTTAAAATTGCGCGGAGCGGTTAAACAGTGATGCGCTCACGTCAGAGGACAGCACGCGACTCGGTTAGGTTAGGTTAGGTTAGGTTAGGTTAGGTTCCCCTGGGGTGCTAAGGTCGGGTAACCTCCACGTGGTGCACCCTGGGCAACAGCGTGCGGTAATGCTGCAGCTTTTATGCAGTATTACCGCACGCTGGCTAATAACCCGACACGGTGGGCCCTTCCGCGTGTCCCTCTGACTAGTGCAGAGGGCACAGCGTGATGGGCCAGGTGGCATTGCTGCCACCAGGGGGGGTTTTTCCTTGTGCTCCTCGCCGCATGTGGGTTGCGGTCGGGAGTGCAAGGAAAAGGAGGAGGGTTCCTTTCGCACCTCGCCGCATGTGGGTTGCGGTCGGGTGTGAAAGGAACGTGGGCATTTTCATGCCTGCTTAAGGCGGGGTGGGTGGTGCTAACCACATTGCCCACCACGTCGGAGAGTGCTCGCCAGCTCTTCAGCCGGTCACACATTACTCTCTTCAAAGACCCCCGTATTGGCGTAAGGGGGTACGTTGGGGTAATGTGTGCCGAAGAGGTGTTGCCTTAATTGGCCGCGCCTTGAGGAAGGAAAACCTTAGTACAAAAACCCGTCAGCAAAGACGTAAAAACCTGCGGATACCAGGGGACCTCCGCAGTATGTACCCTTCCTCGGCTACAGAGGGCTCTGGCCGGGGTGACTTCATACTTCCCTCACACTCGTGGGATTCAATATGGAAAATCAAAATACAAAACCTAACAAAAATGACGCAGGTGGCCGCTCCGGCGGTGAGATAGCGGAGGTGTCGGGGACGCAGATGAAGGAACCGGCGCGTGACGCTTCGGGGCGTTTCCTTAAAAAACGCCCCTCTCGGTCTCGGGCCTCTCGTGACGACGTCGCGTCGGCCTCGGAGCCCAGCCGCGCACCATCCGCGGCTAGTATGTCGAGCAGGGTGAACGAGTCGAACTCCGACAACGAATCCGTTGTCTTCGACTCGGACACCGGCTCGACGACGATGGCGCAAGCGCGGACGGCGCAAAAGCGGACCTTCTTAAAGGACCAGTCTGGCTCCTCGGACTCTACGACGACGAGGAGCAATCCCAAAAAGAAGGTCCCGAAGCGTGCGCAGGTCCAGCAGGACCTAGAGGAGAGCGTGGACGCCAACGAACGGCAGGCGCGCACCGCCCGGGCCAAGTCCGGGTACGGTGCGTCAAGCGTCCTGTACGCGGACCACTCCCTGGCAGAGCTGGATCGCATGGCCCAGGAGGATGAAGAGGAGATCGTGAAGGTCGCCTCTAAGTCCTCCAACCTTAAAGGGACGTTTCAAAAGTCCCTTAAGTGCAGGGCCGCGAGCATGCGGGGCATCGTTCGGGAGCTGGCGCAGCGCACCGCGACCGACGAAACGAGGCAACTGCAGGCGAAGGTCGACCGCCTGCAGTCGGAGGTCAGCCAGCTGCATAGAAAGCTGGCCGAACTCACGGCCCGGCCAACTCAGGCCGACCCGAGACCGGCGGCTGAGAGCCCTTCAACCTCCAACCTTGAGGATATAATCCGCAAGGTGGTCATGGAGGAAAGGGCTTTCACGAGGGCCTGCTTCGCCGGGATCGAAGACAGGCTCTTGCCGGAGATGCCCCTCCGACCGCCACTCGCGGCGGAAGAGAGGCCGAATGAGCCGGGGCCGTCCTCCCAGAGGCCCTTCACCACTCCGTCCAACCCGCTGTGGACGGAGGTGGTAAGCAAGGGCAAGGGCAAGGCCAAAGAAAGGACGAGGCGAACAGCCGCCACCTCTGCCGCCGCCTCTGCCGCCCCCGTCACTGCCCCTCCCTGCCCGTCCCAAGCGACCGGCAAGGGAAAGGGGACAAGGGATTCGGCAGCGGATTCCCGGAGGGAGACCCCAGGCGTCAGCCAGGGTGCTCGCCCCCCCGCTACTGCCCCCCAGGAAGAGTCCTGGGCAGCAGTGACGGGGAGGAAAAAGAGGAAGGGCGGACAGAAGGCCTCCTCCCCTACGGCGGCGCCGACGCCTGCTGCTGCTGCGCCTACCAAGGCAAAGCAGAGGGCTGCCGCCGCTCCCAAGAGGGCGCTTAGGCCCCCAAAAACTGCGGCCGTGGTGCTGTGTTTGCAGCCCGAGGCCGCAGCAAATGGGGTAACCTACAGCGACATCTTGAGGGTGGCCCAGGAGAAGGTCAATCTCCAAGAGCTGGGGATCGACCTGATCCACAGTAAGGAGACGGCCACGGGAGCCAGGATGCTAGAGATACCTGGCTCCCAAAATGGGGAGAAGGCCGACAGGCTGGCGGAGAAGCTCCGCACAGTCCTGTCGGAGGTGGCCACCATCACCAGGCCCGTCAAGTCCGCTGATATGCGGTTGACGGGGCTGGACGATACGGCCACGCCGCAAAGCGTGGCGGCGGCGGTCGCAAGGGTGGGGGGCTGCGACGCCCAGCAGGTCAGGGTGGGAGAGGTCCGCCGTGGCTCTCGCGGTACTGGCTCCGCCCTTGTCGCCTGCCCGATCCCAGTAGCCAAAAAGCTGCTGGAAGGGGGCAGGTTCATGGTGGGGTGGAGCACAGTGCGCGTGATCGCACTGGAGGCGCGCCCCATGCGCTGTTTTAAGTGCATGGGGCTGGGGCACACGCGCCCCCAGTGTCCGGCCTCGGTGGACAGGAGTGACCTGTGCTTCAGGTGTGGAGGCACAGGCCACAAGGCGGCCAGCTGCGGCAGGGCCGAACCGCGCTGCGCGATATGCGCAGAGGCGGGGCAGCCCTCTGGGCACGTGATGGGGGGACGAAGCTGCGTTCCCCCCAAGTCGAAGGGGAAGGCCGCCCAGGCCCAGCCCACCCCCGCGGCAGTAGCCAGCCAGGCCACCGCCAACCGGGAGGAGGAGCGCCCAATGGCGACGGAGGAAGCTGTGATGGATGAATGACATGGATCGGTCCAAATATCACAGCTTCCTCCAGACGAACCTGAACCACTGCGCCAGGGCCCAAGATCTGCTTATGCAATCCCTGGAGCAGTGGCAGGTCGACATCGTGGTGGCAGCGGAGCCGTATTACGTCCCCTCCCATCCCTGCTGGGTCGGGGACCTTGGCGGCTTCGTTGCCATCGGCGGGAAGGCCAGTGGCCCCCCTCTCTCAGTTGAGGAGAGGGGTCAAGGGTACGCGGTGGCCAAATGGGGAGAGTATGCGGTCGTCGGCGCATACTTCTCCCCTAACAAAACCGCTGCGGAACTGGAGGTTTTCGTGGACCTCCTGACCGCGGCGGTGAGGCGACAGGCACCGCGTCAGGTCCTCCTCATGGGGGACCTGAACGCCAAGGCCAGGGCCTGGGGCAGCCCCTCCACTAACTCCCGAGGGGAGATTGTGGTGGAGTGGGCTGCCGCGACGGGGCTGACCCTGCTAAACAGGGGGTCGGCCCACACGTGCGTGCGACATTCGGGGGGTTCCGTGGTGGACGTAACGTTCGCCACACCCGCTGTCGCAGCACGTGTGCAGGCCTGGAGGGTGATGTCGGAGGTGGAGACTCTCTCGGACCATAAATATATTAGGTTCGAGGTCTCCACCTCCGAAGGTCGACGAGGGCCCCAGCGCGTCGCGCGGGGGGGGCTCCCGCGCTGGACGATTGGTCGCCTCGACGCCGAGCTGGCAAAAGAGGCGGCCATCGTCCAGGCGTGGTGTGCCGCGCCAACGCACCCGGAAGTTGATGTCGCGGCGAGTCACTTCCGGGATGCAGTGACGGCGGTCTGCGACGCGGCCATGCCGAGAGCCCGGCGTCGCCCCGAGCGCCGCCAGGTGTACTGGTGGTGCTCGGAGATTGCGGAACTCCGAGCCACCTGCTCGGAGTTGCGGCGGCTCTATGGCCACTGCAGGAGGAGGCGTCACGGTCGGTCCGACGATCTGCTGCCAGCTGAAGAGCTGACAGCCGAGCGTCGGGCGTACGAGGCGTACCGTGGCGCCAGGAAGGACCTGCAGGTGGCCATCGGCAGGGCCAAGTCGCGGGCCTGGGAGGAGGAGCTGGAGCGGCTGGACAGGGATCCGTGGGGGCGTCCGTATAGGGCTGCCCGGAAGCGCTTCCGGGGCCAGACGCCCCCTGTCGCGGAGTCCCTGGAACCGGAGCTCCTGGGTGCGGTGCTGGAGGGGCTGTTCCCCTCTGCGAACCCCCTCTACGCGCCCCCCGCGATGGCACCGTACCCCCCCCCTCTCCAGGAGGAGGAGTCGGACCCGTCCTCCGTCCCGCCTGTGTCGCCGGCGGAGATGTCGGTGGCGGTCGACCGCCTGGCGGGAAAAGCGACTGCGCCGGGTCCCGACGGGATCCCAGGTCGGGTCCTTCGGATCGCCCTAAGGGAGATGGGCGATCAGCTTCGGGACCTCTTCGACGCATGCCTCTCGTCGGGGAGGTTCCCGAAGCCGTGGAAGGACGGCCGATTGTGCCTGCTCCGGAAGGAGGGTCGACCTAGCGACTCGCCTTCCGGATACAGGCCAATCGTGCTGCTGGATGACACGGGGAAGCTGCTAGAGAGGGTGGTGGCTTCCCGTGTCATCCAGCACCTGGAAGGAACTGGGCCTGGTTTGTCGCAGGCCCAGTTCGGGTTCAGAGCGGGGCGGTCCACTGTGGACGCCCTGCTCTGGCTCAAGGGGTGGACGCAGGATGCGGTCGGCGAGGGGGACAAGGCGTTGGCTGTCTCGCTGGACATCGCCAACGCCTTCAACAGCCTCCCGCACGGAACAATACAGGAGGCGCTCCGGTACCACGGAGTGCCCCTGTATCTGCGGAGGCTGTTGGCCGACTACCTCCAGGACCGCGAGGTCCTGGTGGAAGGACGTGACGGTTTGAGGCGCCGTTGCGTCTCCTGCGGGGTTCCACAGGGGTCGGTATTGGGACCGCTCCTGTGGAACATCGGCTACGACTGGGTGCTGCGTGGCACGCTTCCCGACAGTGTGCGGTTGGCGTGCTACGCGGACGACACCTTGGTCGTAGCCAGGGGGAGGGACCTCAGGGAGACGGTGCGGTTGGCCTCAGTGACCACGACACTTGTGGTCGACCGCATCCGCTCCCTGGGGCTGGAGGTTGCCCTCTCCAAGACCGAGGCCCTATTGTTCCATGGGCCTCGGGGGGGGCCCCCTCCAGGCACGAAGGTAGTGCTGGACGGGGTCTCGGTCCGGGTTGGGACCCGGATGAAATATCTGGGTCTCATCCTGGACGGGAGGTGGACTTTTGGGGCACATTTCGTCCAGCTTGCCCCAAAAGTCCTGGGAGCCGCTGCCGCTCTGGGGAGGCTGCTGCCCAACACGGGCGGCCCGAGCGCCACATGCCGTCGTCTGTACTCCGGAGTAATCCGGAGTATGGCCCTGTACGGGGCACCGGTCTGGGCGGACGCCCTCGGTCGCGCAAATAAGGCCCTGCTGCGACGTCCGCAGCGGGTCATCGCGACGAGGGCGATACGCGGTTACCGGACGGTGTCCTGGACAGCGGCCTGCGTGCTGGCCAGTGATCCCCCCTGGGAGCTCCAAGCGGAGGTCCTCGCCGAGGTTTACCACCTCGTGGCGGCGGGGAGATCCCGCGGGGAGTTTCTCGGGGGAGAGGAGGTCAGGCGCATGCGACGGCATGCGCGGGCCGTCATGTTGAGGCGGTGGACGGAGGACCTGGCCCCACCTGTCCCTGGTAAGCAGACGGTGGAGGCCATTCGACCGGTCCTCCGGGATTGGACGCGGCGGCGGTTCGGGTCGCTGACCTTCCGACTTGTGCAGGTGCTTTCTGGGCATGGGTGCTTCGGAAAGTACCTGCACAAGATCGCGAGACGGGAGGCGACCCCGGCCTGTCACGAGTGTGGAGCGCCGGAGGATACGGCGCTCCACACGCTGGAAGCGTGTGCCGCATGGGGCCCCCAGCGGCATACGCTTTCGGCATATATAGGCGGGGATCTCTCGTTGCCGAGCGTGGTGAAAGCCATGCTCGGCAGCGAGCGATCGTGGCAGGCCGTGGTCTCCTTCTGCGAAGAGGTAATGACGCAGAAGGAGGCCGCGGAGCGGATCAGGGAGGACGACCCCCGCTCTGACCCGCTCCGGCGCAGACGGACAGGGGGAGCGAGGAGGCGGTTCGCCCGTCTCCTCGCCCCTATGCAGTGGGGTTGCCAGGAGAGTCGGGGGACTCTCCCGGCCTGCACGACCCCACACCGTCTGGGGGGTGATCCTGGGGAACAGGGTCACCCCTCCATAGGCGCAGGGGGCCCTAATCGGGCCCATCGTCGGGGCGAGGTGGTGAATGCTAACGCGACCCCACCTCGCCCCATCTCAGGCGGATGACGAACGCCCCAGTGGTTTTAGTGGGTATGCCGCCACTAGGGCGGAGACTCCCACATAACCACCCTGCCTCCCCCGGGGCGGGCGTGGTATCCATAAAGGATTTCCACTGGGTAAACAAAAAAAAAAAAAAAAAAAAAGGTTAGGTTCCCCTCCCCCTGGGGTGCTAAGGTCGGGTAACCTCCACGTGGTGCACCCTGGGCAACAGCGTGCGGTAATGCTGCAGCTTTTATGCAGTATTACCGCACGCTGGCTAATAACCCGACACGGTGGGCCCTTCCGCGTGTCCCTCTGACTAGTGCAGAGGGCACAGCGTGATGGGCCAGGTGGCATTGCTGCCACCAGGGGGGGTTTTTCCTTGTGCTCCTCGCCGCATGTGGGTTGCGGTCGGGAGTGCAAGGAAAAGGAGGAGGGTTCCTTTCGCACCTCGCCGCATGTGGGTTGCGGTCGGGTGTGAAAGGAACGTGGGCATTTCCATGCCTGCTTAAGGCGGGGTGGGTGGTGCTAACCACATTGCCCACCACGTCGGAGAGTGCTCGCCAGCTCTTCAGCCGGTCACACATTACTCACTTCAAAGACCCCCGTATTGGCGTAAGGGGGTACGTTGGGGTAATGTGTGCCGAAGAGGTGTTGCCTTAATTGGCCGCGCCTTGAGGAAGGAAAACCTTAGTACAAAAACCCGTCAGCAAAGACGTAAAAACCTGCGGATACCAGGGGACCTCCGCAGTATGTACCCTTCCCCGGCTACAGAGGGCTCTGGCCGGGGTGACTTCATACTTCCCTCACACTCGTGGGATTTCATATGGAACAAATTAACAACCAAAACATAAATGACGCAGGTGGCCGCTCCGGCGGTGAGATAGCGGAGGAGAAGACGCCGATGAGGGAACCGGCGCGGGACGCTTCGGGGCGTTTCCTGAAAAAACGCCCCTCTCGGGCCTCTCGGGACGACGTCGCGTCGGGTTCGGAGCCCAGCCGCGCACCATCCGCGGCTAGTATGTCGAGCAGGGTGAACGAGTCGAACTCCGACAACGAATCCGTTGTCTTCGACTCGGACACCGGCTCGACGACGATGGCGCAAACGCGGACGGCTCAAAAGCGGACCTTCTTGAAGGAACAGTCTGGCTCCTCGGACTCAACGACGAGGAGCAATCCTAAAAAGAAGGTCCCTAAGCGTGCGCAGGTCCAGCAGGACCTAGAGGAGAGCGTAGACGCTAATGAACGGCAGGCGCGCACCGCCCGGGCCAAGTCCGGGTACGGTGCGTCAAGCGTCCTGTACGCGGACCACTCCCTGGCTGAGCTTGATCGCATGGCCCAGGAGGATGAAGAGGAGATCTTGAAGGTCGCCTCTAAGTCCTCCAACCTTAAAGGGACTTTTCAAAAGTCCCTTAAGTGCAGGGCCGCGAGCATGAGGGGCATCGTCCGGGAGCTGGCGCAGCGTACCGCCACTGACGAGACGAGGCAACTGCAGGCGAAGGTCGACCGCCTGCAGTCGGAGGTCAGCCAGCTGCACAGAAAGCTGGCTGAACTCACGGCCCGGCCAACTCAGGCCGACCCGAGACCGGTGGCTGAGAGCCCTTCCTCCAACCTTGAGGATATTATCCGCAAGGTGATCATGGAGGAAAGGGCTTTCACGAGGGCCTGCTTTGCCGGCATTGAAGACCGGCTCCTACCGGAGACGCCCCTCCGACCGCCACTCGCGGCGGATAAGAGGCCGAATGAGCCGGGGCCGTCCTCCCAGAGGCCCTTCACCACTCCGTCCAACCCGCGGTGGACGGAGGTGGTCAGCAAGGGCAAGGGAAAGGCCACCTCTGCCGCCGCCTCTGCCGCCCCCGTCACTGCCCCTCCCTGCCCGTCCCGAGCGACGGGCAAGGGAAAGGGGAAAAGGGACTCGGCAGCGGATTCCCGGAGGGAGACCCCAGGCGTCAGCCAGGGTGCTCGCCCCCCCGCTACTGCCCCCCAGGAAGAGTCCTGGGCAGCAGTGACGGGGAGGAAAAAGAGGAAAGGCAGCAAGAAGGCCCCCTCCCCTACGGCGGTGCCGACGCCTGCTGCTGGTGCTGCGCCTACAAAGGCAAAGCAGAGGGCTGCCGCCGCTCCCAAGAGGGCGCTTAGGCCCCCAAAAACTGCGGCCGTGGTGCTGTGTTTGCAGCCCGAGGCCGCAGAAAATGGGGTGACCTACAGCGACGTAATGAGGATGGCCCAGGAGAGGGTCGATCTCCAAGAGCTGGGGATCGACCTGATCCAAAGTAAGCAGACGGCCACGGGAGCCAGGATGCTGGAGATACCTGGCTCCCAAAATGGGGAGAAGGCCGACAGGCTGGCGGAGAAGCTCCGCACAGTCCTGTCGGAGGTGGCCACCATCACCAGGCCCGTCAAGTCCGCTGATATGCGGTTGACGGGCCTGGACGATACGGCCACGCCGCAAAGCGTGGCGGCGGCGGTCGCCAGGGTGGGGGGCTGCGACGCCCAGCAGGTCAGGGTGGGAGAGGTCCGCCGTGGCTCTCGCGGTACTGGCTCCGCCCTTGTCGCCTGCCCGATCCCAGTAGCCAAAAAGCTGCTGGAGGGGGGCAGGTTCATGGTGGGGTGGAGCACAGTGCGCGTGATCGCACTGGAGGCGCGCCCCATGCGCTGTTTTAAGTGCATGGGGCTGGGGCACACGCGCCCCCAGTGTCCGGCCTCGGTGGACAGGAGTGACCTGTGCTTCAGGTGTGGAGGCACAGGCCACAAGGCGGCCAGCTGCGGCAGGGCCGAACCGCGCTGCGCGATATGCGCAGAGGCGGGGCAGCCCTCTGGGCACGTGATGGGGGGACGAAGCTGCGTTCCCCCCAAGTCGAAGGGGAAGGCCGCCCAGGCCCAGCCCACCCCCGCGGCAGCAGCCAGCCAGGCCACCGCCAACCGGGAGGAGGAGCGCCCAATGGCGACGGAGGAAGCTGTGATGGATGAATGACATGGATCGGTCCAAACATCACAGCTTCCTCCAGACGAACCTGAATCACTGCGCCAGGGCCCAAGATCTGCTCATGCAATCTCTGGAGCAGTGGCAGGTCGACATCGCGGTGGCAGCGGAGCCGTATTACGTCCCCGGGTCCCATCCCTGCTGGGTCGGGGACCTTGGCGGCTTCGTTGCCATCGTCGGGAAGGCCAGTGGCCCCCCTCTCTCAGTTGAGGAGAGGGGTCAAGGGTACGCGGTGGCCAAATGGGGAGAGTATGCGGTCGTCGGCGCATACTTCTCCCCTAACAAAACCGCTGCGGAACTGGAGGTTTTCGTGGACCTCCTGACCGCGGCGGTGAGGCGACAGGCGCCGCGTCAGGTCCTCCTCATGGGGGACCTGAACGCCAAGGCCAGGGCCTGGGGCAGCCCCTCCACTAACTCCCGAGGGGAGATTGTGGTGGAGTGGGCTGCCGCGACGGGGCTGACCCTGCTAAACAGGGGGTCGGCCCACACGTGCGTGCGGCATTCGGGGGGTTCCGTGGTGGACGTAACGTTCGCCACACCCGCTGTCGCAGCACGTGTGCAGGCCTGGAGGGTGATGTCGGAGATGGAGACTCTCTCGGACCATAAATATATTAGGTTCGAGGTCTCCACCTCCGAAGGTCGACGAGGGCCCCAGCGCGTCGCGCGGGGGGGGCTCCCGCGCTGGACGATTGGTCGCCTCGACGCCGAGCTGGCGAAAGAGGCGGCCATCGTCCAGGCGTGGTGTGCCGCGCCAACGCACCCGGAAGTTGACGTCACGGCGAGTCACTTCCGGGATGCAGTGACGGCGGTCTGCGACGCGGCCATGCCGAGAGCCCGGCGTCGCCCCGAGCGCCGCCAGGTGTACTGGTGGTGCGCGGAGATTGCGGAACTCCGAGCCACCTGCTCGGAGTTGCGGCGGCTCTATGGCCACTGCAGGAGGAGGCGTCACGGTCGGTCCGACGATCTGCTGCCAGCTGAAGAGCTGGCAGCCGAGCGTCGGGCGTACGAGGCGTACCGTGGCGCCAGGAAGGACCTGCAGGTGGCCATCGGCAGGGCCAAGTCGCGGGCCTGGGAGGAGGAGCTGGAGCGGCTGGACAGGGATCCGTGGGGGCGTCCGTATAGGGCTGCCCGGAAGCGCTTCCGGGGCCAGACGCCCCCTGTCGCGGAGTCCCTGGAACCGGAGCTCCTGGGTGCGGTGCTGGAGGGGCTGTTCCCCTCTGCGAACCCCCTCTACGCGCCCCCCGCGATGGCACCGTACCCCCCCCCTCTCCAGGAGGAGGAGTCGGACCCGTCCTCCGTCCCGCCTGTGTCGCCGGCGGAGATGTCGGTGGCGGTCGACCGCCTGGCGGGAAAGGCGACTGCGCCGGGTCCCGACGGGATCCCAGGTCGGGTCCTTCGGATCGCCCTAAGGGAGATGGGCGATCAGCTTCGGGACCTCTTCGACGCATGCCTCTCGTCGGGGAGGTTCCCGAAGCCGTGGAAGGACGGCCGATTGTGCCTGCTCCGGAAGGAGGGTCGACCTAGCGACTCGCCTTCCGGATACAGGCCAATCGTGCTGCTGGATGACACGGGGAAGCTGCTAGAGAGGGTGGTGGCTTCCCGTGTCATCCAGCACCTGGAAGGAACTGGGCCTGGTTTGTCGCAGGCCCAGTTCGGGTTCAGAGCGGGGCGGTCCACTGTGGACGCCCTGCTCTGGCTCAAGGGGTGGACGCAGGATGCGGTCGGTGAGGGGGACAAGGCGTTGGCTGTCTCGCTGGACATCGCCAACGCCTTCAACAGCCTCCCGCACGGAACAATACAGGAGGCGCTCCGGTACCACGGAGTGCCCCTGTATCTGCGGAGGCTGTTGGCCGACTACCTCCAGGACCGCGAGGTCCTGGTGGAAGGACGTGACGGTTTGAGGCGCCGTTGCGTCTCCTGCGGGGTTCCACAGGGGTCGGTATTGGGACCGCTCCTGTGGAACATCGGCTACGACTGGGTGCTGCGTGGCACGCTTCCCGACAGTGTGCGGTTGGCGTGCTACGCGGACGACACCCTGGTCGTAGCCAGGGGGAGGGACCTCAGGGAGACGGTGCGGTTGGCCTCAGTGACCACGACACTTGTGGTCGACCGCATCCGCTCCCTGGGGCTGGAGGTTGCCCTCTCCAAGACCGAGGCCCTATTGTTCCATGGGCCTCGGGGGGGGCCCCCTCCAGGCACGAAGGTAGTGCTGGACGGGGTCTCGGTCCGGGTTGGGACCCGGATGAAATATCTGGGTCTCATCCTGGACGGGAGGTGGACTTTTGGGGCACATTTCGTCCAGCTTGCCCCAAAAGTCCTGGGAGCCGCTGCCGCTCTGGGGAGGCTGCTGCCCAACACGGGCGGCCCAAGCGCCACATGCCGTCGTCTGTACTCCGGAGTAATCCGGAGTATGGCCCTGTACGGGGCACCGGTCTGGGCGGACGCCCTAGGTCGCGCGAATAAGGCCCTGCTGCGACGTCCGCAGCGGGTCATCGCGACGAGGGCGATACGCGGTTACCGGACGGTGTCCTGGACAGCGGCCTGCGTGCTGGCCAGTGATCCCCCCTGGGAGCTCCAAGCGGAGGTCCTCGCCGAGGTTTACCACCTCGTGGCGGCGGGGAGATCCCGCGGGGAGTTTATCGGGGGAGAGGAGGTCAGGCGCATGCGACGGCATGCGCGGGCCGTCATGTTGAGGCGGTGGACGGACGACCTGGCCCCACCTGTGCCTGGTAAGCAGACGGTGGAGGCCATTCGACCGGTCCTCCGGGATTGGACGCGGCGGCGGTTCGGGTCGCTGACCTTCCGACTTGTGCAGGTGCTTTCCGGGCATGGGTGCTTCGGAAAGTACCTGCACAAGATCGCGAGACGGGAGGCGACCCCGGCCTGTCACGAGTGTGGAGCGCCGGAGGATACGGCGCTCCACACGCTGGAAGCGTGTGCCGCATGGGGCCCCCAGCGGCATACGCTTTCGGCCTATATAGGCGGGGATCTCTCGTTGCCGAGCGTGGTGAAAGCCATGCTCGGCAGCGAGCGATCGTGGCAGGCCGTGGTCTCCTTCTGCGAAGAGGTGATGACGCAGAAGGAGGCCGCGGAGCGGATCAGGGAGGACGACCCCCGCTCTGACCCGCTCCGGCGCAGACGGACAGGGGGAGCGAGGAGGCGGTTTGCCCGTCTCCTCGCCCCTATGCAGTGGGGTTGCCGGGAGAGTCGGGGGACTCTCCCGGCCTGCACGACCCCACACCGTCTGGGGGGTGATCCTGGGGAACAGGGTCACCCCTCCATAGGCGCAGGGGGCCCTAATCGGGCCCATCGTCGGGGCGAGGTGGTGAATGCTAACGCGACCCCACCTCGCCCCATCTCAGGCGGATGACGAACACCCCAGTGGTTTTAGTGGGTATGCCGCCACTAGGGCGGAGACTCCCACATAACCACCCTGCCTCCCCCGGGGCGGGCGTGGTATCCATAAAGGATTTCCACTGGGTAAACAAAAAAAAAAAAAGGTTCCCCTCCCCTCCCCCCCGAATGGGTTCCCGCCTTTCCGTGGCGGGGGGGATAAGTAGCCGGGCCGCCTTGCCCGGTGAAACGAAGAGGAACCCGAGGTGGGGCCTTCCGCGTGTCCCTCTGGCAGCAGAGGGCTGATAGCAGAGGGCACAGCGGATGAGCCGGGGTCTGAGCGATGGCTCGGACCACCAGGGGGGTTTTCCTTGTGCTCCTCGCCACGTGTGGGTCGCGGTCGGGAGTGCAAGGAAAGGAGGAGGGTCTGAGTGTGGTGGACGCCGGGGGATGCGGCGCTCCACACTTGGACGGTGGCATTGCTGCCACCGGTGACGAGTGTGGTGGACGCTGGAGGAAACGGCGCTCCACGCTCGGGCGGTGACAGCGGTGCCACCAGGAGGGTTTTCCTTGTGCTCCTCGCCGCGTGTGGGTCGCGGTCGGGAGTGCAAGGGAAAGAGGAGGGTTCCTTTTGCACCCCGCCGCGTGAGGTTTGCGGCCGGGTGTGAAAGGAACGTGGGCTTAAGGCGGGGTGGGTGGTGCTAACCACACTGCCCACCACGTGCGAGCGAGCGGGGCTGGGGAGCGAGAGGGCGGTTCGCCCGTCTCCTTGCTCCTCGGCAGTGGGGTTGCCGGTAGAGTCGGGGGACTCTCCCGGCCTGCACGACCCCACACTGTCTGGGGGGTGATCCTGGGGAACAGGGTCACCCCGCCATGGGTGCAGGGGGCCCTAATCGGGCCCGTCGCCGGGGCAAGGTGGCGATTGCTAACGCGACCCCACCTTGCCCCATCTCAGGCGGATGCCGAACACCCCAGTGGTTTTAGTGGGTATGCCGCCGCAGGGCGGAGACTCCCACATAACCACCCTGCCTCCCCCGGGGCGGGCGTGGTATCCATAAAGGATTTCCACTGGGTAAACAAAAAAAAAAAAAAAAAAAAAAGGTTCCCCTCCCCTCCGAATTGGGTTCCCGCCTTTCCGTGGCGGGGGGGATAAGTAGCCGGGACCGTCTTGCCCGGTGAAACTAAGAGGAACCCTCAAGGTGGAGGCTCGGGCCGGCGCCCCGGACATTCCGGGAAGCGGCGGTCGTCAGAGCCTAGGCAGCCTTAATAGCCCTCATTGGCTGCGGGACTCGGTCGGCGTCTCGGCCTTATGCCGAGTAGCGGCGATGCGAGTCGGAGGTGGTGGCACGCGCGGACCAATCGGTTCGCGCTCCACCTCCAAATTTAGTTCCCCCCCTTCGCGCGGTTGTCAGTTTGTTCTGGAGCGCGCGTCGGGCGGTGGAACATTTTGTGAGTTGGTCTTGCCAAACACGTCTGAAAACGGCACTGTGTATTCACAGATCGCTGCGCTATGTGCAGGCGCACGCCGTACAGGAGGCAAGATCATGCGGTTTCCGCTCCGCTCATGCACTTTGAGTCCTCCCGTACACCTCTCTATATTGAGAAGAGACGAGGATTTGGACTCGGAAGCTGTGTCCGTTCACGTTCATGTAATGGACAACAGCTAGAAGGCGCTTTGCGCGTACCTTCTTAGTGGGTAGACTCGACCGCGTCGACCTGGATATTCTGGGTAACGGCGGTCGAGGTCTTGGCAGCCTTGAGTGGCCGCGGGGCCCGGTCGGCGGCGTCTCGGCATTATGCTGAGTAGCGGCGGCGGCGCGGGTCGAACGACCTATGTGGTGGTGGTGTGAGAGCCATCGCCCACAGCGTCGTCATGCGGGGGAGGCTTCCGCATCCTCTCCTGTCCGGCTCGTCACTGTGCGCTTCAAAGACCCCGTTCTGCGGTAAGGGATACGTTGCGGCAGTGTGCCGGAGCCGAAGAGGGCTTGCCTTTACTGGCCGGCCCTAGAGCAAGGAAAAGCTTGAAACAAAAACCCGTGAGAAAACACGTTATAACCTGTGGATACCTGGGGACCTCCGCAGTATATACCCTTACCCCCGGAATGAGCGTAACCCGGGGGTCGACCCATATATGTCGTCTCATTCTCGTGGGAACATAATATGGAATCTTTAAATGTAAAAATTACAAAAATGTCAGATGCAGGGAGAGGGCTCAGCCCTGCAAGTGCTGTACGCGCTGAGGAGGAGTCTGACTCCTCTTCAGTCGGAACAATGGTGACGGTGACGAGCTTGTCACCGCCCAGCAGTCCACTTCAAACGAGGAGGAGGTGCTGGTGCAGCAATCGTGTCAGGCCTACCGTGAAGGACGGCGACGCCGCTGGCGGCCGGAGCAATGACGGGGAGTCAGACGCTCCGGTTGCCAAGGCTGTCGTTGCTGCTCCAAGGGACAGAGGCCGACTGCCCATCACGAATGGTACGATACGATTGGCGGTGGAAAATATACGCTTACGAGAGGAGGTAGCGGACCTCCGCAACCAAATGACGGAACTCCGCAAGGAGGTTTTGGCGGCGCGAGCCAATATCTCCTTACTCCTTGGCAGGGGGGGGGTTGCCGCTGTCGCCGCCGCCCCGGCGACAGCGGCACTTGCACAGGGCCGACCGCCCCGAGCGATAGCCGAACAACAATCACAACGCCCGACTCGAAATAAGCCGATCGCCCGCCACCTGCCGTTACGGCTTCGGCCACGGCTAGTGGCGAGAAGGCGTGGAATGCATTGCATCGCATTGCATCGTAATCCGTAGTCGGGGGGAACTATAGGGTCGGCGGGCTCGGGGGGAGGCCCGCCTCCGAGGATGGACGACGATGTGTTTCATATTTTCGCCACATCGTCGCTGTCTTTATTATTATTATTATTATTTTATTTTGTTAATTGTATCTATTTACTTTTTCAATTATATATAATAATAAAATGGAGCAGATGGTGCTAACTATTGTTTGCAGCTCACCGGTAGAAGAAGAAGAAAACCCGCTCCGGCAGCATGCCACCGGTGCGACGGCGGCGTCGTGGAAAACTCTACAGCGCAGCGCGCGCCGGAGGCGCGCCCGGAGCGGGATCGCGAACGAGCGCGACAAGTCGCGCGCGGTAGCGGAGACCGATTTTCGCTGTCAGCTATGACTGGCAGCGAGTCGGCGTGGGTTGCAGTGCGAGACCTCTTCTGCGAAGAGGTCATCGCCCGCAAAGAACTGGCCGAACGTACGAGAGGGAGGAGGACGACGACAAGTCGAGCCCCTCCCTGTGAGTGCGACGCAAACGCGTCTCACGTAGGCGACTGGCGTACTATCGCCAGTCGCCTCCGTAAAGTCGGGAACTCGGGTCGGCGGGGCTCGGGGGGGCCGCCGATCGATGACGAGAATGAGTTCCCGAGGAGAGAATGGACGACGGTGTGTACATGTGTTCGACACACCGTCGTCGTTATATTTTTTACTTCTTAATTGTATGTATAATTATAAATCGGGACTGGCTGTAGCTCAGCGTGGCGACTAGTTTGCTACCGGGACCGAGGTCCGATCGGGCCAGCGCTGTCGGTGCCGCGGAAGAATGCGGGAGCGTGCCCGTAGCTCTGACGTATGCGGCGCCAAGGCGGAACACCCCAGTGGTTTTAGTGGGTATGCCGCCATTAGGGCGGAGACTCCCACATAACCACCCTGCCTCCCCCGAGGCCGGGCGTGGTATCCATAAAGGATTTCCACTGGGTCAAAAAAAAAAAAAAAAAAAAAAAAAAAAAAAGGTTAGGTTCCCCTCCGAATTGGGTTCCCGCCTTTCCGTGGCGGGGGGGATAAGTAGCCGGGACCGTCTTGCCCGGTGAAACTAAGAGGAACCCTCAAGGTGGAGGCTCGGGCCGGCGCCCCGGACATTCCGGGAAGCGGCGGTCGTCAGAGCCTAGGCAGCCTTAATAGCCCTCATTGGCTGCGGGACTCGGTCGGCGTCTCGGCCTTATGCCGAGTAGCGGCGATGCGAGTCGGAGGTGGTGGCACGCGCGGACCAATCGGTTCGCGCTCCACCTCCAAATTTAGTTCCCCCCCTTCGCGCGGTTGTCAGTTTGTTCTGGAGCGCGCGTCGGGCGGTGGAACATTTTGTGAGTTGATCTTGCCAAACACGTCTGAAAACGGCACTGTGTATTCACAGATCGCTGCGCTATGTGCAGGCGCACGCCGTACAGGAGGCAAGATCATGCGGTTTCCGCTCCGCTCATGCACTTTGAGTCCTCCCGTACACCTCTCTATATTGAGAAGAGACGAGGATTTGGACTCGGAAGCTGTGTCCGTTCACGTTCATGTAATGGACAACAGCTAGAAGGCGCTTTGCGCGTACCTTCTTAGTGGGTAGACTCGACCGCGTCGACCTGGATATTCTGGGTAACGGCGGTCGAGGTCTTGGCAGCCTTGAGTGGCCGCGGGGCCCGGTCGGCGGCGTCTCGGCATTATGCTGAGTAGCGGCGGCGGCGCGGGTCGAACGACCTATGTGGTGGTGGTGTGAGAGCCATCGCCCACAGCGTCGTCATGCGGGGGAGGCTTCCGCATCCTCTCCTGTCCGGCTCGTCACTGTGCGCTTCAAAGACCCCGTTCTGCGGTAAGGGATACGTTGCGGCAGTGTGCCGGAGCCGAAGAGGGCTTGCCTTTACTGGCCGGCCCTAGAGCAAGGAAAAGCTTGAAACAAAAACCCGTGAGAAAACACGTTATAACCTGTGGATACCTGGGGACCTCCGCAGTATGTACCCTTACCCCCGGAATGAGCGTAACCCGGGGGGTCGACCCATATATGTCGTCTCATTCTCGTGGGAACATAATATGGAATCTTTAAATGTAAAAATTACAAAAATGTCAGATGCAGGGAGAGGGCTCAGCCCTGCAAGTGCTGTACGCGCTGAGGAGGAGTCTGACTCCTCTTCAGTCGGAACAATGGTGACGGTGACGAGCTTGTCACCGCCCAGCAGTCCACTTCAAACGAGGAGGAGGTGCTGGTGCAGCAATCGTGTCAGGCCTACCGTGAAGGACGGCGACGCCGCTGGCGGCCGGAGCAATGACGGGGAGTCAGACGCTCCGGTTGCCAAGGCTGTCGTTGCTGCTCCAAGGGACAGAGGCCGACTGCCCATCACGAATGGTACGATACGATTGGCGGTGGAAAATATACGCTTACGAGAGGAGGTAGCGGACCTCCGCAACCAAATGACGGAACTCCGCAAGGAGGTTTTGGCGGCGCGAGCCAATATCTCCTTACTCCTTGGCAGGGGGGGGGTTGCCGCTGTCGCCGCCGCCCCGGCGACAGCGGCACTTGCACAGGGCCGACCGCCCCGAGCGATAGCCGAACAATCACAACGCCCGACTCGAAATAAGCCGATCGCCCGCCACCTGCCGTTACGGCTTCGGCCACGGCTAGTGGCGAGAAGGCGTGGAATGCATTGCATCGCATTGCATCGTAATCCGTAGTCGGGGGGAACTATAGGGTCGGCGGGCTCGGGGGGAGGCCCGCCTCCGAGGATGGACGACGATGTGTTTCATATTTTTCGCCACATCGTCGCTGTCTTTATTATTATTATTATTTTATTTTGTTAATTGTATCTATTTACTTTTTTTCAATTATATATAATAATAAAATGGAGCAGATGGTGCTAACTATTGTTTGCAGCTCACCGGTAGAAGAAGAAGAAAACCCGCTCCGGCAGCATGCCACCGGTGCGACGGCGGCGTCGTGGAAAACTCTACAGAGCGCAGCGCGCGCCGGAGGCGCGCCCGGAGCGGGATCGCGAACGAGCGCGACAAGTCGCGCGCGGTAGCGGAGACCGATTTTCGCTGTCAGCTATGACTGGCAGCGAGTCGGCGTGGGTTGCAGTGCGAGAGAGAGACTTCTTCTGCGAAGAGGTCACTATCGCCCGCAAAGAACTGGCCGAACGTACGAGAGGAAGGAGGACGACGACAAGTCGAGCCCCTCCCTGTGTGTGCGACGCAAATGCGACACACGTAGGCGACTGGCGTTCTATCGCCAGTCGCCTCCGTAAAGTCGGGAACTCGGGTCGGCGAGCTCGGGGGGGCCCGCCGATCGATGATGAGAATGAGTTCCCGAGGAGAGAATGGACGACGGTGTGTTCATGTGTTCGACACACTGTCGTCGTTATATATTTACTTATTAATTGTATGTAGAAATATAAACCGGGACTGGCTGTAGCTCAGCATGACGTTCTAGTTTGCAACCAGGGATCGTGGTCCGATCGGGCCAGCGCTGTCGGTGCCGCGGAAGAATGCGGGAGCGTGCCCGTAGCTCTGACGTATGCGGCGCCAAGGCGGAACACCCCAGTGGTTTTAGTGGGTATGCCGCCAAGCAAGGCGGTGACTCCCACATATCCACCCTGCCTCCCCCGAGGCCGGGCGTGGCATCCATAAAGGATTTCCACTGGGTCAAAAAAAAAAAAAAAAAAAAAAAAAAAAAAGGTTAGGTTAGGTTAGGTTAGGTTCCCCTCCGAATTGGGTTCCCGCCTTTCCGTGGCGGGGGGGATAAGTAGCCGGGACCGTCTTGCCCGGTGAAACTAAGAGGAACCCTCAAGGTGGAGGCTCGGGCCGGCGCCCCGGACATTCCGGGAAGCGGCGGTCGTCAGAGCCTAGGCAGCCTTAATAGCCCTCATTGGCTGCGGGACTCGGTCGGCGTCTCGGCCTTATGCCGAGTAGCGGCGATGCGAGTCGGAGGTGACGCGCAGACCAGCCGGTTTGCGCGACACCCTCAAAATTTGTGTCCCCCCTCCGTGCAATCCAGAAAAATCCATAGACGTGTACTTTAACTGGTGAGCGCGTTGGGCGGTAGAACGGTGCGAGTATTGAGTCTGTGAACACGTCTGAAAGCTGAACAGACCTGGTGATCGCCGCACCTGGCGCGCGCCGCGCCTCGTGCGGGCACCTCGACATATTACCATGAGCGGGTCGCCTATACCGCCGACACTTTGAGTCCTCCCCGTCCACTTCTCTAACGAGAAGCAACGTGTGGAAGGACTCGGAAGCTGTCCGTTCATACAATGAACGACAGCTGGAGGGCGCTCGAGAGTCTTCCCAGTAGTTGCCCGTTCGTGTAATGGACGGCAGCCGGAGGGCGCCTGCGCGCGCCTTCCCAAAAGCTGTCCGTTCACGTAATGGACAACGGCCGGAAGGCGCCTCGAGCGACTTCCCATTAGTTGCCCGTTCGCGTAACGGACGGCAGCCGGAGGGCGCCTTGCGCGCCTTCCTAAAAAAGCTGTCCGTTCGTGTAATGGGCAACGGCCGGAGGGCGCCTCGAGAGTCTTCCTAGTAGTTGCCCGTTCACGTAATGGACGGCAGCCGGAGGGCGCCTTGCGCGCCTTCCTAAAAGCTGTCCGTTCGTGTAATGGACAGCGGCCGGAGGGCGCTTTGCGCGCCTTCCCTAGTGGGTAGACCCGACCGCGCCGACCTGGATATTCTGGGTAACGGCGGTCGAGGTCTTGGCAGCCTTGAGTGGCCGCGGGGCCCGGTCGGCGGCGTCTCGGCATTATGCTGAGTAGCGGCGGCGGCGCGGGTCGAACGACCTATGTGGTGGTGGTGTAAAAGCCATCGCCCACAACGTCGTCATGCGGGGGAGGCTTCCGCATCCTCTCCTGCCCGGCTCGTCACTGTGCGCTTCAAAGACCCCGTTCTGCGGTAAGGGAGATGTCGCGGCAGTGTGCGGGAGCCGAAGAGAGCTCGCCTTAACTGGCCGGCTCTAGAGCAAGGAAATGCTTGAAACAAAAACCCGTGAGAAAACACGTTATAACCTGCGGATACCTGGGGACCTCCGCAGTATATACCCTTGCCACCGGAATGAGCGTCACCCGGTGGTCGACCAGCTTATATCGGCTCATACTCGTGGGTCTAAATATGGAAACTAAAATCAATAAATTTAAAAAGCTACAACTAATAAAGAGAGATACAGGGAGAGGGCTTAGCCCTGTACAGGACGTACATGTCGAGGAGTGTGGTGACTCCTCCGACGATAGCACGGTGATTGTGGCGGGGGGATCGTCTCCACCACCGCCCGGTTCGCCGGGAGAGAGGCTCTGGCGCAAACGCATCAGGCCTCAAGACGAAGAAGAAGTAAGGAGCGACGGTGGTTTGAGTTCTGGTAACGATTTCGGGTCAGACTCTCCACCGGCCACCAAAGTGACCACTGCCCGGAGAGGCAGAGACCGACCGCCCACCAAGGGCGAACGTGTCGGGTTCGCACGCGCCAAGGCCACTCTTTCGCGGGCCGAACGCGATGAGAAGGAGCTGAGAGACGAGCAGCAGCAGGTCGAGCAAATGACCATAAGACTACAGTCTAACATGTCGTCGCTGCCGTCTCCATCGGGCGGCGATGGGAAAGAACTAGCCTTGGACCTCAACAGGAGGGTCCTAGATTGCGTGGCCACGATTAACACCGTGGCCGCCAAGTCGAGCAACCTAAAGGGCACCTACGTAAAGGCCCTTAAGGAAGCAGCATCGATGGTCAAAGACCTACTGAAGGAACTTAATGATAGATCTTCCACAGGTGAAACGAGTCGACTGGAGGAGGCGAACGAACGCCTCCGAATGGAGGTAGTGGACATGCAAGACGAACTGGCAGAATTCCGACAAAATGTGATGGCGGCGACACGAACATCCGTTCCGCCGCCGCTATCCTTCGAAGAGGGGTTGCTGAAGCGCCGGGAGGAGCAACGGCGGATGGAGATTATGGAACAGGCCATTATGCGACAAGTGGGGGGAATGCTGAACTCCCGATTGGACTCGCTAGAGGACCGCTTGCTGCCGGAGAGGCGCATGCGGCCGCCTCTGGCGACCGACCGAAGGGGCGCCGCTTCCGCCGCTGCCGGTGGAGCTCTTGCAGCTCCGACAGCGGCGGCGGAAGAGGCGGCGGTGGTGAGGCACTCTCCGGGTACCAATGGTAAGAACGGTGCCACGTCGTCGTCGAAGGCGACGAGGAGGAAGAAAAAGAAAAAGGGTCCCTCTAAAGGGACTACAGGAGGCGGCGGTGGCGATCGATCCGCCCCTGCTGACGAACCTCAGATGTCCCGACGGTCGGCAGCAACCGGTAACGGTTGCGGCGACGACGACGACGACAGCTGGGAGATCGTGACAACTAAACGAGGTCGTAACGGAAAGACCGGTGGCGGCGTGAAGGCGACATCGGCTCTGCAGCACTTGCAAAAGCCGTCGAACGCTACGCGCCGCCGCTCGGCCAAGACCGTTACGGCGGCGGCGGCGGCGACAGCGACACCCAAACTCCGCGCCCCTCGATCATCGGCTGTTGTATTAACAATTCAGCCGGAGGGCGTGGAGAAGGGTATCACATACAGGGACGCACTGGCCAAGGCCAGACTGGGCCTCGAGCTGTCCCAGTTCGGCATCGCGTCGGTTCGTTTCCGCAGAGCGGCGACCGGCGCTCGCGTTTTGGAGGTGCCGGGCGTTGCCAGCGGCACCAAAGCGGACTCCCTCGCCGCAAGGCTGAGGGAAGTCTTCCAAGCTGAAGACGTCCGTATTTCGAGACCGATCAGGACCGTAGACCTACGGGTGTCCGGTTTAGACGACTCGATAACCAAAGACGAGGTGGCGGCCACCATCGCCAGAGTGGGCGAGTGCGGCCTGGAGTTGGTAAGGACCAGCGATATACGATGGAATCCGGCGGGAATCGGAACGGCGTTCGTCCGTTGCCCGGTGACCGCGGCGAGGAAGGTGGTCAATAAAGGCCGCATCCTGGTGGGCTGGGTCTCGGCGCGAGTTAAGCTCTTAGCGCCAAGACCGCTTCAATGCTTCCGATGCCTAGAGGTGGGGCATGTGCGGGAGCAATGCAAAGGGGAAATCGATAGGAGTGAACTCTGCTATCGGTGTGGTCAACTCGGCCACAAAGCCAAGGAGTGCTCGGCGAGGCCGCACTGTGCAATCTGCGCAGCCGCAAATAGGTCCGCCGAACACCGTATCGGGAGCAAGACTTGCGCCTTGCCCCCGAAAAAGAAAGGTAGACAGGAGGTGGTTGTTGTTGTCGCGGCCGATGAGATCCGGCCATCACGACAACCATCAACGTCGTCCGACGACCCGTTACCCCGGGACGAGGTAGCGACGATGGATACCACCACAGGATAGATGACGAGATCTATTCCCCGAAGATGGACGACGACGTGTTTCGTACTTTCGCCACGTCGTCGCTGTCTTTATTATTATCATTATTAATTTTATTTTAACTGTATTTATTTACTTTTTCAATTGTATAATAATAAAAATGGAGCAGATGGTGCTAACTTTTCTGTTTGCAGCTCACCGGAAGAAGAAGAAGAAAACCCGCTCCGGCGGCATGCCACCGGTGCGACGGCGGCGTCGTGGAAAACTCTACAGCGCAGCGCGCGCCGGAGGCGCGCCCGGAGCGGGATCGTGAACGAGCGCGACATGTCGCGCGCGGTAGTGGAGACCGATTTTCGCTGCCAGCTATAACTGGCAGCGAGTCGGCGTGGGTTGCAGTGCGAGACCTCTTCTGCGAAGAGGTCATCGCCCGCAAAGAACTGGCCGAACGTACGAGAGGGAGGAGGACGACGACAAGTCGAGCCCCTCCCTGTGTGTGCGACGCAAATGCGCCACACGTAGGCGACTGGCGTTCTATCGCCAGTCGCCTCCGTAAAGTCGGGAACTCGGGTCGGCGAGCTCGGGGGGGCCGCCGATCGATGATGAGAATGAGTTCCCGAGGAGAGAATGGACGACGGTGTGTTCATGTGTTCGACACACCGTCGTCGTTATATTTTTACTTCTTAATTGTATGTATAATTATAAACCGGGACTGGCTGTAGCTCAGCATGGCGACTAGTTTGCTACCGGGATCGAGGTCCGATCGGGCCAGCGCTGTCGGTGCCGCGGAAGAATGCGGGAGCGTGCCCGTAGCTCTGACGTATGCGGCGCCAAGGCGGAACACCCCAGTGGTTTTAGTGGGTATGCCGCCATTAGGGCGGAGACTCCCACATAACCACCCAGCCTCCCCCCGAGGCGGGCGTGGTATCCATAAAGGATTTCCACTGGGTCAAAAAAAAAAAAAAAAAAAAAAAAAAGGTTAGGTTAGGTTAGGTTGGGGTGCTAGGTCGGGTAACCTCCACGTGGTGCACCCTGGGCAACAGCGTGCGGTAATGCTGCAGCTTTTATGCAGTATTACCGCACGCTGGCTAATAATCCGACACGGGGGGGAACTTCTGCGCGCGATCCTCAGCTTTTATGAGGAGCGGGCGCAGAAGTAAGTTAGGTGGAGGCTCGGGCCGGCGCCCTGGACATTCCGGGAAGCGGCGGTCTGAGCCTAGGCGGCCTTGATTGGCTGCGGGACCCGGTCGGCGTCTCAGCCTTATGCTGAGTAGCGGCGACGCGGGTCGGGTGACCTGGGTGGTATTAAAACCATCGCCCAGTGTCGTCGGGGGGAGGTTTCCGCACCCTCTCCTGCACCGGCTCTCCACTGTACACTTCAAAGACCCCGTATTGCGGTAAGGGGTACGTTGTGGCAGTGTGGGGGCCGAAGGGGGCTTGCCTTAATTGGCCGGCCCCAGAGCAAGGAAAAGCTTGAAACAAAAACCCGTGAGAAAACACGTTAAAACCTGCGGATACCTGGGGACCTCCGCAGTATGTACCCTTACCCCCGGAATGAGCGTCACCCGGGGGGTCGACCTTTATTTCGTCTCTACTCGTGGGAATATTAATGGACAATTCTAAAAAAAACCTAAAGTACGATGGAGGGAGAGGGCTTGGCCCTGTAGACAATGAGGAGTCCGACTCCTCAAGAGAGGGAATGGTGACGGGGTCACCAGCTAGTGCGAACGGGAGAGGTGGCCTCCGGAAGCGCCCGGCTTCCTCGCTCGCAGTGCCCGGGCAATCAGGCTCGGTCACACCGACCGAGGGGACGGCAGCCGCCAAGGTGGCAACCTCCGCGAGAGGAAGAGCTCGAGGGCGAGACATAAGGGCGAATCCTGCAGCCGGCTTTAGAAAGCCGACTCCAGCGGCATCGCCAATGTCGTCGCCGGCGCCATCGGATGGCGAACTTGAGGGTGTCCTGCGAGCCAGGACCCTCAGGAAAAAGCCGGCAGGCACTGCTGCTGCTGCTGCCGTGGTCGTTGACCTCGAGACGGACGCTGGAAGTGAGTCCGAAGCGTCCTTGATGGTCAACGACTTCAGCGTATTAAACGCGCAGGAGCTGAGGGCGCAGGCGGGCCAGCAGCTTGCCTCTATTTTGGAGGTTGCCAGGAAATCTGGCAACCTCAAGGGGGAATTTGTCGGCCGCCTGAAAAGGTCGGCGTCGACAATCAGGGAGGTGGTCGAGGCCTTGACCAGCCGAAGCGAGGCGGAGGAGACAAGGCGTCTCCGCGCGAATAATGGCTGCCTGCGCATGGAGGTTGACTCCCTAAAGGCGCAGGTGAAGGCGCTGCGTCGCGGCTTCGCTGAGGCGAAAACGGAGGCCGCCGCGGCAAACACCGCCGCCGCCACCGCCGCTGCCGTTGTCGCCAGCGCCGAGACGCCGGTGGCTCCCGCCCTCCTGCCAATGGCGGGTTTGGTGGAGGAGCTGAAGCGCTCCTTGACAGTCACGTTCGGGCAGATGTTGAATGCCCGACTCGCGGCTGTTGAGGAGCGTCTCCCGCCTGCCCCGACTGTCCGCCCGCCCCTACAGGCGGCCAAGAAAGCGGCGGCAGCCGCCGCTGCTCCCAGGCCGATACCGACGCCGGTCCGCATCCCCGTTACTAAATCGGGCATGCGGGCCGGCCAGGTCCCGACGCCTGCCGCCGCCCCTTCACCAGCACCAGCTGCAGGCCCTTCCAGGGCTAATGAGGCCACCACCTCGGCCACCCCTCAGGCTGAGTCCTGGGCGACGGTGGCCAGGAAGCCCAAAGGGAAGGGCAAAGGGAAGGGAAAATCTTCCCTTCCTAGTGCTGCGTCGGCAGCTGCGCCTGCTCCTCGCGCCGTCACTGCCGCCAAGGCTAAGAAAACGGCGCTGAGGCCCCCAAGGTCTGCGGCAGTCGTTCTGTCGCTGCGTCCCGAGGCCGCAGAGCGGGGGGTCACCTACGCCGACATAATTAGGTCGGCGCAGGAGAGAATAAATGTGGAGGAGCTGGGGGTCGCCGGCCAAATCCGCTTCCGCCAGACGGCGACGGGAGCCAGGATGCTGGAAATCCCTGGCTCCCAACAAGGCGAAAGGGCGGACAGGCTCGCGGAAAAGCTCCGCGTTGTCCTGTCCGAAGTGGCCAGCGTCGCCAGGCCCGTCAAATCCGCGGACCTCAGGATTACGGGCCTGGACGATGCGGCCACGAAAGAGGCAGTGGCGGCGGCGGTCGCAAGAGCGGGGGGCTGCGACGTGCGGCTCGTAAAGGCCGGGGAGGTACGCCCCGGCCCTAACGGCGCCGGCGCCACCATTGTGTCCTGCCCGATCCCGGCAGCCAAGGTGCTGGCTGGAAACGGCAGGCTGCTGGTCGGGTGGATCTCGGCACGCGTCGTGGCCCTGGGGGAGCGCCCCATGCGCTGTTACAAGTGCATGGGGTTGGGGCACACTCGCCCACAGTGTCCGGCGTCGACCGACAGGGGGGACCTGTGCTTCCGGTGTGGGAGCACAGGTCACAAGGCGGCGAGCTGCGGAAGGTCTGCCCCGCGCTGCGCAATATGCGCCGAGTCGGGGAGGCCTTCCGGGCACATAATGGGGGGACGCAACTGCGCCCCCCCCAAGACGAAGGGGAAGGCCGCTGGGACCACGGCCGCCCCCGCGGCAGCAAATAGTGCCACTCCAGAGGCCGCAGGCCAGCCGGCAAGCGGGGAGGTGGTTGTGATGTCTGACTAATGGATCAGGTCAGACATCGCAACCTCCTCCAGACGAACCTAAACCACTGCGCCAGGGCACAAGATCTGCTCATACAGACCCTGGCGCAGTGGGACATTGATCTGGCGGTCGCCACGGAGCCGTATCACGTTCCCCCCCATCCCTACTGGGCTGGGGACCTGAACGGCTCCGTGGCCATTGTGGGAAAGGCGGGTGGCGGCCCCCCCCTCTCAGTCGAGGAGAGGGGTTCGGGGTACGTGGTGGCCAAGTGGGAGGAGTACGCGGTGATCGGCGCGTACTTCTCCCCCAACAGAACCGCCGCGGAGCTGGAGGCCTTCACGGACCTCCTGGCCGCGGCGGTGAGACGGCAGGCGCCACGTCAGGTCCTCCTAATGGGGGACCTGAACGCCAAGGCCCGGGAATGGGGCAACCCCTCCACTGACTCTCGCGGGGAGATAGTCGGGGAGTGGGCGGTTGCCTCAGGGCTGACCCTATTAAACAGAGGGTCAGCCCACACGTGCGTGCGACAGCGTGGGGGGTCCGTGGTGGACGTGACGTTCGCCACCCCAGCTGTCGCCGCACGTGTCCGGGCCTGGAGGGTGATGTCGGAGGTGGAGACGCTCTCGGACCACAAATATATTAGGTTCGAGATCGTCCCCTCCGACATCCAGGGAGGGCCGCGGCGCGTGGTGCGGGGGGATTTCCCACGCTGGACGATCGGTCGCCTCGACGCCGAGTTGGCTGAAGAGGCGGCCATCGTCCAGCTGTGGTTTGCCGGCCCCGCGCACCCGGAGGTGGACGTCGCAGCGGGTCACCTTCGGGCGGCGGTGACGGCCGTGTGCGACGCGGCCATGCTGCGGTCCCGTCGCCGTCCCGGTGGTCGCCGCCAGGTCTACTGGTGGAGCTCGGAGATTGCCGATCTCCGAGCGGCCTGCATGCGCGCGCGGCGGCCGTACGCCCGCTGCAGGAGGCGGCGGCACGGTCGGACGGACGAGCAGATGTCGCCGGAGGCGCTGGCTGTCGAGGCCCGTCTCTATGGCCAGTACCGCGCTTCGAAGAAAGAGCTGCAGCTGGCCATAGGACGGGCCAAGTCCCAGGCCTGGGGGGAGGCCCTGGAGGGCCTCGACAGGGACCCGTGGGGGCGTCCGTACCTGGCGGCCCGGAAAAAGTTCCGGGGCCAGACGCCCCCAGTCGCGGAGTCCCTGGAGCCGGAGCTTCTAGGCAGGGTGCTGGAGGGGCTATTTCCTGATCCCCCTCTCCACACCCCGCCGGCGATGGCGCAGCCGTCCTCCACGGAAGAGTTGGACCCGGCCTCCATCCCGCCTGTGTCGGAAGCGGAGATGGAGGTTGCCGTCAGCCACTTGCGCGGCAAGACGGCCCCGGGTCCGGACGGGATCCCGGGACGGGTCCTGAGGATCGCCCTCAGGGAGTTGGGCGGTCGGCTTCGGGAGCTGTTCGACGCGTGCCTCACGTCAGGACAGTTCCCGAAGCTGTGGAAGGACGGCCGATTGTGCCTGTTGCGGAAGGAGGGACGTGCCGTTGAGTCGCCTTCCGCATACAGGCCAATCGTGCTGCTGGATGACACGGGAAAGCTGCTGGAGAGAGTCGTGGCTTCCCGTGTCATCCGGCACCTGGAGGGGACTGGGCCCGGTTTATCCGAGGCCCAGTATGGGTTCAGGGCAGGGCGGTCGACGATAGACGCCCTGCTCTGGCTCAAGGAGTGGACGCAGGATGCAGTCGGCCAGGGGGGTAAGGCGTTGGCCGTCTCGCTGGACATCGCCAACGCCTTCAACAGCCTCCCGCACGGAACAATACAGGAGGCGCTCCGGTACCACGGAGTGCCCCTGTATCTGCGGAGGCTGCTGGCCGACTACCTCCAGGACCGCGAGGTCCTGGTGGAAGGACGCGACGGCTTGAGGCGCCGTCGCGTCTCCTGCGGGGTTCCACAGGGGTCGGTGCTGGGACCGCTCCTGTGGAACGTGGGCTACGACTGGGTGCTCCGTGGCACGCTTCCCGCCAACATCAGGGTCGCGTGCTACGCCGACGACACCCTCGTCGTAGCCAAGGGGAGGGACCTCGGGGAAACGGTGCGGTTGGCCACGATGGGAACAGCCCTGGTGGTCGACCGTATCCGTGCCCTGGGACTGGAGGTCGCCCTCTCCAAGACCGAGGCCCTGTTGTTCCACGGGCCTCGGGGGGGACCCCCTCCAGGTACGCGGGTAAACCTGGACGGGGTCTCGGTCCGGGTCGGGGCCCAGATGAAGTACCTGGGCCTCGTCCTGGACGGGAGGTGGACTTTTGGGGCACATTTCGTCCAGCTTGCCCCAAAAGTCCTGGGAGCCGCCGCCGCTTTGGGGAGGCTGCTGCCCAACGTGGGTGGCCCTAGCGCCATATGCCGTCGGCTGTACTCCGGGGTCATCCGGAGTATGGCCATGTACGGGGCACCGGTCTGGGCGGACGCCCTCGGTCGTGCTAATAAGGCCCTGCTGCGACGTCCGCAGCGGGTCATCGCGACGAGGGCGATACGCGGGTACCGGACGGTGTCCTGGACGGCCGCATGCGTCCTAGCCGGGGATCCCCTCTGGGAGCTCCAAGCGGAGATCCTCGCCGAAGTGTACCACTTCGTGGCGGCGAGGAGATCCCGCGGGGAGCCCCCAGCGTGGGAGGAGGTGAAGCGCATGCGGAGGCAGGCGCAGGCCACCATGTTGAGGCGGTGGACGGAGGACCTGGCTCCACCGGTCCCAGGTCAGCGGACGGTGGAGGCCATTCGACCGGTCCTCCGGGGGTGGATGCGGCGGCGGTTCGGGTCGCTGTCGTTCCGACTTGTGCAGGTGCTTTCCGGGCATGGGTGCTTCGGAAAGTACCTGCACCAGATCGCGAGACGGGAGGCGACTCCGGCCTGCCACGAGTGTGGAGCGCCGGAGGATACGGCGCTCCACACGCTGGAGGCGTGTGCCGCATGGGGCCCGCAGCGGCACACGCTTACAGCAATCGTGGGCGGAGATCTCTCGTTGCCGAGCGTTGTTAGGGCGATGCTCCGCAACGAGAGATCGTGGCAGGCCGTGGCCTCCTTCTGCGAGGCGGTAATGTCGCAGAAGGAGGCCGCGGAGCGGATCAGGGAGGACGATCCCCGCTCTGATCCGCTCCGACGCAGACGACGGGGAGGGAGAAGGGGGCGATTCGCTCGCCTCCTTACCTCTCCGTAGTGGGGCCACTGGCGGAGGGTCGGGGGACTCTCCGCCGGCTTGCACCGGCTCCACACGTCTGGGGGGCGGCCTTGGTGAGCAAGGCCGTCCCCTCCCTCGGCGACTGGGGCCCGGTTCTGATCCGGGCCTGCCGCCATGGAGCGAGATGGAGATTGCTAAAGCGCCCCCATCTCGCTCCACAATTGCGGCGGACTGCTCACCGCGGGGGTTTTAGTCGGTATGGGCACCGGTACCCACCATCTTCACCGGTGTCGAGTCCGACATACCCCCACTCGTCTCCCCCGGCGGGTGGGGGATGCGTAAGTGCATTACCCCGCGTCAAAAAAAAAAAAAAAAAAAAAAAAAAAAAAAAAAAAGGTTAGGTTAGGTTAGGTTGTTATAGATGGAGTATTTTTTTTTTTTTTTTTTTTTCCTCCTCCTCCTATGTACCCCCGCTAATATTATGCGAGGCCCTTGTCTGGGTTATTTTATCCTACAACATTATTTTGAAAGAAGTCGCCACTCGTGTGGCATGAAGTGTTTGTAAAATGTCTATTAAATACAAAGTGTAAAAACAAGAATTTGAGCTAGGATAAATTAAATCAAGTTTGTATAGTGTCAAATTAATAACAATTAGATTGTTATCATGTCACAATAAATAGAATAATAATAAATTGAGTTAAAATTGCGAAATTGCGAATTGTATTAAAATTAAAATAAATTTGAAATATCATAGTAAAATGTAAATTGTATAGATTCACGTCAGTTAAAACTTTTTACATTAGCGTAATGTACATAATGTCAATTAAAATAAACGCATATTACAAAATAAATAAAATTAAAACTTATAACTATTTAAAACCTTTGGTGATTGACTAGCATGCGTTCACACAATTACTTATTTGCTATTCTGCTTTTCCACGTGTGTGCACACTCCTACTTCTAACGAAGTAGGTGTTGCACGCACCTTCCACGACTTTTCAATCCAAATAAGAGGGGTGACACCCAGTGTCGTCTCTGCTTATTTTCCCGGCTAAAAACTGTGCTGCTTCAGTGTCGACTGCGCCCAGGTACGGCCTGGGGTTTTTACCGTCCTTCATCACACACAATGGGAGTCCGGTCAGCGTAACCCTTGTTAAAAAGCCCAGGTCGCACCAGTACGCGTCTTGTTTAGGACACTTCGGCAGCCACCTAGCAATTGCATAACCCATGCTTCTGACACTTTTGGGTGTCGGGCCGTCCCTACATTCGAGACCAGTCAAGTGCGGGGACAGTCCCACACACAAAGTCCTCACCCGCGTCCTCGAACCCCACACGTAACCACCAGTGTGCGCAGGCTTTGTCCCTTCAGCTGTGGTGACTAGAGTGCCCGGTACGTTAGCAATACGCCACGCTAGACCTAGCTATGGCGTCCCATCGCTTACGCACTGGGCACTCACCGTCGAAGGCATTGTGGCCGAAGTCGGGATACTTCGCCGACTTGCAGTTGCGGCATACGGCAGTCTCGCCCGCAGTTTGTGCAGGACAGTCCGCCCGGAGGTGTGGGCCGGCGCAGAAGCTGCACAGGTCGGCTGACTCTGTGCACTGCCTGCGCCCGTGCCCATACCCCAGGCATCGTGTACACTGCACGAGCGGAGACTGGTCCTGTACTACCGCATACTGCAAGTCGATGTGCACCCGCTTGGCCTCAACCAGCTTCATCCACAGCTTAGGGGACACCTGCAGCACGACGTGGTTCTCGTGGGGGTTCCGCGCCCGGCGACGGTACTTGACCGTCGCCCTGAAATCGTCGTCTCCCAGGTCCCGGAGGAGGCTCTTATTCTGAGACCTGAGAGACGAGACGATATCAGAGTCCTTGTTGAAGGTGAGGAGATTACGGATCATGACCAAGGGGTCTTTGTTCTTGGCCTCCTCCACGATGAGACCCTTGTCCTTGGTCGTGATCCTCTCGCTCACCTTCAACAGCTCCTCCTTGCTGGCGCAACTCAGCACCACCTTCTGGTTTCGGACCTTCTGCACTCTGGTGACCTGAAGCCCGGTGGTCCTCGCTTCTAAAGCTTCTCGGACCTTGCCGAGTATGTGGTCACCAGTGAGCCGGTCGTCGCCCGAGGACACAATCACCGAGTGCTTTGGGTGAAGCTCTCGCGGTATGGCTGCGGTTGGTCTGGCCAGAACCTCCGCGTACGAGGGGACGGTCTCCTGCAAGCAGGAAACCTTCCGCCCCGTCTCTTCGGAGGTCTGGCGCAGCTCCCGCACTTCACCCAAAAGCTGGTCGATGCACTCGGCGTGTGCCTCTTTCTGGCTTCCCAGGGAGGTGGTGCTGTCGAGGGTCTCTTGGAGCTTTTTCATCTGCTCCGTGCTGTCTCTGAGCAGCTGCATGTGATCCGACAGGGCTCCCTCCATAAAAGATGGAGGGGACCTTGGCGGAGCGCAGGCAGCCGCTTCGAAGACCGCCAGGCCAGGCTGTGTGTTTGCACACTTGGCCAATTCAGCATCTGCATCCTTCACCAACTGGAACAGACGATCGATCGCCGCGTTGACGGCGACCTTTATATCTGTCTTTAGGTTCCGAGAGTGGGTCAGATGCTGCTTGGCCGTGCAAACACAAGCCCTGGCCTCCTTCACCCGGTCCGAAGATTTGTCTTTCGAGCCCTTGGTCTTAGGTGGGGCTCCCTCGGCCTCCACCGACAGCCTACGCACGGCTGACGGTTTCGGCTTCGGGCGCCCCACCGTCGGGCTCGATTTCGGGGGAGTGAGGCTGTTGCGGGGGTCCGGTAAACCGGACTCCCACTCCCCGATGCTCCTTCGGACGCTTTGGTGCGGAGGCCCGGCGGTCTTCGTGACTGTGGCAGTCCCTGCCGCGACAGCACGGAGTTCTCCATCGAGAGACCCTCGTTTGGCCGGAGTCCTGAACATAGTTTTACTTGGAGGGCGTCGGTTGTCAAGATAAAAAGTCAAAATTTGTAAAAGTTATAAAATGTAACCGACGGATCCTCCAAGCAAAACAAACGGCACAATAACAAAAATTTTTAAAAATAAATGAAAAATAATTCCCCCAAGAAACCTTACCAGCCTAAGTTACCGGGACCCAGGGTGGGTGGGCGGGGGATGGCGGTGGAAAAAAAAAAAAAAACTAAATCTAAGTATGCAGCGCGACGCGCGCAAGCCTGCTGAGCACGAATAAAATAAAAGAAAAATTCCGAACTAAATTTTGAAGACGCTACGATTTGGTTAGGTTAGGTTAGGTTAGGTTAGGTTAGGTTAGGTTAGGTTAGGTTAGGTTAGGTTAGGTTAGGTTAGGTTAGGTTAGGTTAGGTTAGGTTAGGTTAGGTTAGGTTAGGTTAGGTTAGGTTAGGTTAGGTTAGGTTAGGTTAGGTTAGGTTAGGTTAGGTTAGGTTAGGTTAGGTTAGGTTAGGTTAGGTTAGGTTAGGTTAGGTTAGGTTAGGTTAGGTTAGGTTAGGTTAGGTTAGGTTAGGTTAGGTTAGGTTAGGTTAGGTTAGGTTAGGTTAGGTTAGGTTAGGTTAGGTTAGGTTAGGTTAGGTTAGGTTTTTTTTTTTTTTTTTTTTTTTTTTTTATCCTGTCCGGGCGCATTCGTCGGCCCGGCCCGCGAGCTATGTTCCCTAACTAGTAAGGGTCAGGGGAAGTTGTGTACAGGGTTCTTTTATTTTCCTATTTTAAAATTATACAATTTTCCCTATTCTAGGCTAACAATTAATTATATTATCAAATATAATATTTTAGCCTATGTTTAATTACTGTTTCTCTTTATTACTTTCGTACATATTTTTACACTAAAATCTATAAACTTATTTCTTATTTTCTTATCGTTAATTATTTTACATATGTTTTCTATACTTATATCTATATCTAGCTCTTGTTCTATGTTAAATCTATCTGTTCCATATACGGGGCATTCTGCTATTACATGAATTGGGGTTTCATCCTTGTCGGGTTCACATATGCATGATGGGCTCTCCTTCAGTTTAAATCTGTGTAGATACTGGGAGAACCCACCATGACCCGTCATAATTTGCGAAACCAACCCTGCCGGCTTTAGCTTTCTCACAATTTGGTACGCAGTTTTGGCTTCCGGAAAGAAGATCTTGGTCACGGAAGCGGTTTCACCCTCCCGATAGCGCCGATCCCATTCGTCCAGCGAGTCCATTCGGATTTGTCGCTTGACGAATGAGACCGGACAACTATCGTAGTCCGGTTTCCTCTTGCTATGCAGTGCTGCGCTCTTTGCGAGCTGGTCCGCCCTTTCGTTGCCCTCCATCCCCGCGTGAGCCTTTATCCAAAAGAGGTTCACCGTTTTATTTTGGTTTGCTAACAGTTGGATATTGGCTCTCGCTCTCATCGCTAAGGGATGGAGGGCTTCGTTATTAATAACAGTCTCCAGGGCGGATCTAGAGTCGCAGTATACATTGCATACCGGTTCCGTATCCAAGATCGCCCTTCCGGTCGCCTCTGCCAAAGCCAGCAGTTCCGCCTGATAGACGGAGCAACAATCCGGGAGCTTGAGCTTTCGGGTACTCGTCTCTGCAGCACCCTTCCAGATGGAGAGCGCTGCACCGACTTTCCCTTCAATCTTGCTCCCGTCAGTATAAATGTTAAGCTCGTTGCTGTTGTGTCGCTCTATTGTTGCTCCGTCTGTCAGGCAGGAGAAGTGTAGTTGCATTTGGTGCGCAGGGTGGTGTTTCTGTGTGTATCGCTCGGGTTTCTCCATCTCCCAGTCACTTATTACTCGCCGGGAATAACCTTTCTTTACTTCATAAAGCGAGGCTGCTTCCCGGACTCTGATGTCCAGAGGAAGCAACCCGGCGAGTAATAGCGCAGAGTTTAGAGAAACCGTTCGATGTGCTCTAACAATTTTTTGAGCGAAACCCCGTTGCACTGCCTCCAGCTGGTTTCGGACCCCTATTTTATTCGTAGCAGATGCCCACGCACTAGCCGCGTACAGGATTGTTGGTTCAATTACGGCCATGTAGATTGTTCTAACAATTTCCGGTTGCAGTCCCCAACTAACTTTAGCAGCCCTTGAGAGTTGCTTATAGAAACCCAAGGCCCTACGACAGACGTTCGCGGTGTGAGCGTTAAAAGTCAACTTTTCGTCGATGGTGAGACCTAGCAGCTTGATCTCTTTGCACATGCCAATGTCAACGCCTCCCATGTTCAGGCGTGGGGTGTCGTGTTTTAATTTTCTGGTTATTACCATACCCATGGTCTTATGCGGTGCGAATTTTAGTTTATTCCTGACACCCCACGCCCGAACATGTTCTAGCGTGGCATTGGCCTGCGCCTGGATCTGCTGCGCGGTCTCCCCATCGAAGACAAGGACCACGTCATCCGCAAACGCCTGTACGTAGACTTTTCTCCTTTCCAGTTCCTTCAGAAGCGGATCTAGTAGCAGGTTCCACAATGTCGGTCCCCCGATGGAACCCTGAACACAGCCCTTTTCCGTTTCCTTGACCACTTCCTCACCCGCGTATCTTAGTCTTACTTTCCGATTTTGTAAGTAGCTGTCTATCACCCTCCTCAAGTCTATTGGACACCTTTCCTCTGCCAGTCGGACTCTAATCATTGGCCACCATGCGCTGTCGAAGGCTCCCTCTATATCCAACGATACCATTGTAACTATCTTTTTATGGTCTAGCTTTTTGTAGATGTATTGCATTAGAGTATAGAGGGAGTCCTCGGTGCTTTTCTGGGGCGTGAACCCGAACTGGCGAGTACTCATCCTTGGCAGTAAGTAGAACTTGACTCGGGTAATTACCATCTTTTCAAAGACTTTCCCTAACACTGGTAGTAGTCCTATTGGTCTATATGACTTCGGGACTGTGTATTTGTCCTTACCAGGTTTCCGCAGTATTACCACTGTGGCTTCTTTCCATGGTTCGGGGAAGTGGCCAAGTTCCAGGCATTTGTTCAGGATTCCAACAAAGAGATCAGGGTCATTGGTGATGGCCTGTTGGCAAATGTCGGAAGTGAATCCGTCTGCTCCGGGTGCTTTTTTCGGGTTGAAGGTGTGCATCGCAGTGTTCAGCTCGGCAAGTGTAAATGGTGGTTCACCAAGTCCATCTTGCTGCCCCTCATTAACTGTGTTCGCATCAGTTCTGACTCTGCGATGTTCGTCGTTGTCGGCGTCTGACAGGTCTCTCGGATAAAAGGTGTCTGCCAGTAGTTCTGCGGAGCCTTTCGCATCTAAGACCGTGCCATTCACTTCTAGTGGCAGATCCTCTTCCCTTGTTTTTGTCCTACCTATAACCCTGTATATCCCGTCCCAGACTCCCTCCCGATCCTGCTTCCCACAAAATTCTTTCCAACTTCTAACCTTTGCCTTTTTAACTTCCAACTCATAATTTTCTTTCTGTTTCAGGTAATCTTCGACTACTAGCTGTCTACGATCCGGCGCGGCGCAGCGTATTCTTCTCTTCCTGGTGGCGACTCCCCTCTTCAGTTCTGCGAGTTCTTCGGACCACCACGGCATGGTAAGTATTTGTTTATTTTTCTTTTTAAGTAGTGTGTGTGTGCATGTTTGTGTTATTGCTTTTGTGTATTTGTCGATTATTGCTTCTAATTGTTCTGTGTCGTTTATGTTTTGAATTTCTGTGTGTGTGAGTTGACTTTCGGCTTTTAATTGGCTCAGTTTTGCATGAAACTGAGTCCAATTTGCTTTCTTTGTGTTATAAATTCTTGTAGTTCTAGTAATTTGTGTGCCTTGTGATTTCAGTAGTTGGATGTTAAATGTAATGCCGTTGTGGTCCGAGCTCGTGAGGTTCTCTTCTACTTTCCAGCCATCCACCAGGTCCAGAATATCAGCCGAGCACGCCGTCACGTCAACGAAGCTGCAGTACCTCTTCTCCCCTCTTATGGTATCAAAGGTAGGTATTAGTCCGGTATTAAGAATTTGAAGGTCTAATTCGTCTAGAGTGCTTCTTAGCTCTTCTCCTCTATGATTTGTAGAAGGGCTGCCCCACCAGGTGTTCCAGGCGTTCACATCTCCTCCAATTACCAGTCTAGTTAACCCTGTCTGTTTTCCTATCTTAACCAAATGGTCAAGATATGGGCTTATGGGCTCGTCTTTCTCAAGATAAAGGGATACCAGCGTGATCGTCCAGGCACAGGTTTGGATTCCCACCACCACGATGTTGTTGGTGGTGAGTTGCGGGTATTGAATTACGTTTAGTGTAGCGTCGAAGACGGCTATTGCTGACTTAACAATCCCTTCTCCTTGCTCTGTGCTCTGGAACACTCTCACTCCCTGGTAACCTCTTAGTTTTTTGGCCCGTCCTACATATGGCTCTTGGAGGAGAGCGGCCGCAAACTGACGCTTCGTGGCTTCGATGAAAAGCTCCTCTGTGGCTAACTGCTTCTTCCTAAGATTTGCTTGCACTATCTTGTATGGGGTGCCCTTAGCAGTAAGCCACAGAGGATCTTGCTAGTGCGTCCCATTTCTGCCTGACCGGGCACTCGTCGCTGAAGGCATTGTGCTCTGCTGCTCCTGTCTTCGCCTTCCTACAATTTATGCAGCTGGCAGGGACATTCACGAGCCAGTCAGCACACTCTGTCCTCAGGTGCGGCCCTCCACAGTGGCTGCACGCATCGACAGCCTCGTGGCAGAATCGCTTCCCATGCCCGTACCCCAAACAGCGAGAGCACTGTATGAGGGGGGATTGGTCAGCGACTCTGACACGCTGCATATCGATGTGCACAGCCCCCGCGTTGGTCAGACATTGCCAAATTCGCGGTGATACTCTGGCTACGACGTGGGAGGTGAGGTGGTTTCTCGCTCTCCGACGGAAGCGGATTTCTATCCGGTCTTCCTCACCCCTACTCTCCCCCAGCAGGTGCCTATTCTGGTTCCAAATGGCCTTAATTATGTCGTCGTCTGTGTTGTTTTTAAGAACACCGTACAATATGATAAGGGGGTCCTTATTCTTTACCTCTTCCACGTTTAGTTGGTCGTCAGTTTCCCTAATCCTATCCCTAACCCTTTTTATTTCTTCCTGGTTCCTGCAACCCACAACAACCTTCCGATCCTTGGCCTTCCTTATCTTATCTATCCTCATCCCTTCCTCCTTGGCATTCACCACCTTCCTTATTTTCTCAAAGACCTGTTCCCCTGTCTCCAGTCCATCCTTCGAGGTAATAACGATGGAATGCATAGCAGCTGGCCCCGGGGTCTTCCTTCCCAGTGAGCCAGCCGCTACGCTTGCATACGTTCCTCTTCTTTCAAGTAGGTCCTGCTGTTTCCTTAGCATCTCTGTTAGTTTTTCCATTTCTATCTGATTTTCGCTTAACCTTTTACTATGTTCTTCTAATTGTTTCATTATTTCACCTCCTTGTACTATATTTTGCTGTTCCTGATTTCCTTCTTGGTCTTGTCCTATCTTTTCTTTCTCTTTTGTTGCTAGCGGTTCCTTGTCTCTTTCTTCATCCAATTCTTTCACTAAATTATATAACCTTTCTAATGCTTCGTTAACCTTGGTCTTTATTTCTGTCTTTAAATTTCCACTTTGTCCTAAATACTGTTTTGCCTTTACTAGGCAAGCTTTCGCTTCGGTGGTTTTACTTTTGAATTTAGCGGCGATTTGTTTAGGTGATCTCTCCGTGTCGGTAGTCGACGACGCCGCCTTCCCTTTCTGCGATCCGGTTTTGTTCTCGGAGAGTGCTAGCGCCGCTTTGGCTTTTGCTCTACCTTCCGGTTGGCTTAGGGTTTTATGTTGTATCGGTGGCGTTATCGAAGCCCGCGCTTCGATTTCACCTATACTACGCCTCACTTTAGTGTTCCTTCCATCATTTTCTACCGAGGGACCGGCCCTCTCCGTCCGTATCCATTCTACCCCTTTTGGAGACTTATTTATCTCCTTCTGGGTTACCTCTTTGACCGGGGTTCTATAACCGAACATTGTGGCGCAGGAGTACTGTAGGATAGATCACCTTAGGTTCCTATTGCACGTGTAAAGGGCGGCAACTCGGAAACTGTCTATTGAACGTCTATCCCAATTTGGGGTGTCAAAAAAATATATAGGTTTAAATTATAATTTTTAACTATAACTAATAGTTTGTCTTATTAAAATAATTGTAAATAAACTAACTCTATGCTAAGCGGTCAAAAAACCGTTTATGTCTAACTAAAGTTTACTAATCGGTGTTTTTTCCTGTTACAGGTCCTGGTTGCAGGTTGCAGAGCCACTCGTCCAGCGTCCGACGTCCGTCGGCGGTCTACACACACAGGTGAGTAAACTTTTGATACCTACAATTTTTGTCAGCAGGCTTTGTAGAGGCAACTCTACCGTTGCTTTGGTAAGTATACAAAAATTTTTGTCAATAGGGTACTTAAATTACACAATAAAATAATAAAACAGTAAAATACAATTTTTGTAAAAGGTAAAATTTTTGGCTCTATGTAGAGTCTGTCCTGTTTGTTCGGTAGTCCCGATCAGGCTCTATCAAACACAAAAAACCGCGTGTCCGTAGGACGCGGGGTTCGAAAGTTACGGCTGTTTTAGTTTCTAGTGATAAGCGTGTTATCACTAGTAAACAAGATTCTATAAGTAGGTCAGGGGGCGTGGCTATGGGCTCAACTGGGGAGGAGTTAACTAACCGTTCCTTTATCGGGATAATAAAGATGGATTTGGATTGTTTCGAGTGGGGAGAGGGAGAGGTACTGAATAAATAAATATAAAAATCAGGGGGGGGGGGGGGGGGGTAATTTTCGGGGGGGGGGGGGGAATTGTATAAATGAAATTATAGATTTAATAGTGATAATTAATAAAATTTAATAAATATTAGTATTAAATTTTGTAAAAAAGAGAAATATAATAATAGATAGTAATAATATTTAATAATAATAATGTAATAATTTTTAATTTAAAACTTGAAAATTTAAAACTTGAAAAGTCTTGAGATTAGGGGGGGGGAATAATATAAATTGTATATAAAATTTAATAGTAATAATTAATAAAATGTAATAAATATTTGTATTCAATTTTGTATAAAAGTAGTTTTGTATAATAATAATTAATTTTTTAATTTCTGAAAAAAAAAAAAAAAAAAAAAAAAAAAAAAAAAAAAAAAAAAAGGGGGGGGGGAATTGGGGTCGGGCTACAAGACTTGTAGACTAGACTACGTCTAGTATACAAGCCCGCTGTCAAAATTTGGCTCCGACGCTCCGTTCCCGAGATATCGGGCTTTTTGGGAGAGGGGAGGGGGCGGGGTGAATTTAGTAGGGAAGATGTTTGGTCGTGCTACAATAAGTCTACGGTGTTAAACTAGGGGAAATCTAAATTTTTTAAAATGGAGGGGGGCGGGGGGGAAAAAATTTGGGGGGGGGGAATTTGGGTCGGGCTACAAGACTTGTAGACTAGACTTCGTCTAGTATACAAGCCCGCTGTCAAAATTTGGCTCCGACGCTCCGTTCCCGAGATATCGGGACTTTTTTGAAAACCTACTTTTGGACGTCGGTTAAATGGTGAGTAAGTTGTAGCTGTGTCGTGTGGTCGTGTCGTATAAATTATAATGTGATCGGTGTCGTATGTACTGTACGGCAGTCGATGCTCCGCTCTTACCAACTTGGTTTTGCGGTTGGGTGAAAATTTACTGCCGCGTATTCCTGACTTTTATGGCGGGACCCCACGAGACGCGTGGGGTTTGATGGTGTCAGCGGGTAGGCACTAACCTGACCTACCTATAGATGCCAAAATTGTATTTCTATCTTATACCTACTTAATATAATTGGTTTTTACGCAGGTGGTAAATAAACTTCCCGGTTCCCTGGGTAACTTTGTTCCAACTTACGTAAATCGAATCCCGAAATGAGCTTTGCAGGGAGAGGTCGTAGGACCGAGTTTTTGGACTCTCTGGAATCGTCTGCTGTAGAAACTGAATTCTACAGCGTCAGATTCCAGGTAGGACCTCCCGGTCCCGAGTTATGACCTCTCCACTTTTCGGGAATTTAGGTTAGTTTACCTCCCGCGTACTATTCCGTCCTAGTTATAAAGTCCTATATCTCAGTTAATTTTATGCCTAAAAATATACGTTGAATTTAATTGGATAGCCGGTGAAGCGGGCTATCCTAGACTATTTTTATACTTACAGTTTTTTATTTATTACTTGAGATAATGGACCTGGAATATTTAACTAAACTTATACTAAACTTAACCTAAATATACTAAATAAGCTACTATCTCCCAAACCGTGATTTTTAAAAATCTGCAAAAATTCAATGTCACTTAAACTAGGATTCTACACAATTATTAAATTTTTGGGGATGATCGGGGGTGTTTTTCACCCTCCACGTTTTTACTTAATTTCTATTAAAATCGACAACTCAGTTGTTTTAAGAGCTAAAATTCCAAAATTTTGTATAAAGCTAGAGGTCGTATTATAATAATTTTAAATCTAATAAAAAATAAGGGTTGTCGATCTTGTTTGGGAGATAGGGCTGTCTCAATTAATGCTAATCTTAAAATACCGATATCTCCGCTCCTGGGGGTCCAATCTGGATTCTGAAAGCGGCTCCCGGCTGCTTTTCGCGGTCGTCCTCAGGAACAGAGATCAGATCCCGAGGGAAAAAACGGGATCGGGAAGCACGTGTCCACGTGTTTTCAGTCTTTTTTGTTTTTCTTCGTCGGGCTGTCCGGAAAAATTTCAGGAAAAATTTCGTCAGTTGCTCCTCCTCAGTGCGCAACTTTTTGCAGTGTCAAAATGGGGTGTCAAAGATCTTGTTGTGGCGGCGTTCGGCTTTGAAGTGGCCCGGGCGAGGTTTTTAGCGGTTTTTCAGGATTTTCCCGAGAACCGCTTAACTCTCGAGCCCGAGACTGGTACCGTTTAAAAGGCCTTGATGATACGCACACGCACATATATAACACGACACTATTCGGACGAAAAAACCGGCACTGCAAATTTATGGGACTTTAAAATGGTCGGAGCGAGTTAGAAACGATGCGCTCGGGTCAACGGACAGCGCGCGACTGGGTTAGGTTAGGTTAGGTTAGGTTAGGTTAGGTTAGGTTAGGTTAGGTTAGGTTAGGTTAGGTTAGGTTAGGTTAGGTTAGGTTAGGTTAGGTTAGGTTAGGTTAGGTTAGGTTAGGTTAGGTTAGGTTAGGTTAGGTTAGGTTAGGTTAGGTTAGGTTAGGTTAGGTTAGGTTAGGTTAGGTTAGGTTAGGTTAGGTTAGGTTAGGTTAGGTTAGGTTAGGTTAGGTTAGGTTAGGTTAGGTTAGGTTAGGTTAGGTTAGGTTAGGTTAGGTTAGGTTAGGTTAGGTTAGGTTAGGTTAGGTTAGGTTAGGTTAGGTTAGGTTAGGTTAGGTTAGGTTAGGTTAGGTTAGGTTAGGTTAGGTTAGGTTAGGTTAGGTTAGGTTAGGTTAGGTTAGGTTAGGTTAGGTTAGGTTTTTTTTTTTTTTTTTTTTTTCCTGTCCGGGCGCATTCGTTGGCCCGGCCCGCGAGCTATTTCCCTAACCTTGTCAGGGGTTTAATACTTCCTATATTTATTTACTCTCTCTTAGTTATATTTCATTTTTGAGTAAATATAGCCTATATGTTTATTTCCTATTTTGTTTCTATCTTGTCTTTATTCCTTAGGTTTACAAATGTTTTATTTCTATTTTCCTATTTATTACTGTCCTACCTTTATTTCTTATGATTTCCTTCATTACATTTTATTTATCTACTTAAGTCTATCTTATCTTTATTTCTTACGATTTCCTACATTACATTTTATTTATCTACTTATGTCTATCTTATCTTTATTTCTTATGGTTACATACATTCTGTTTTATTAACTAGTTATTTCTATCTTATATTTATTGCCCATGATTACATACATTCAATCTTATTTATCTAGTTATTTCTATTTTATCTTTATTTCTTAATGATTACATACATTTAATTTTATTCAACTATTTATTCCTATTTTATCTTTTATTTTCTTATAATTACACACATTTAAATCTTAGTATAGTTTTACATCTTAGTCTACAATTTACAATGTTAAATCTTATATACAATTAAATATATAAGTTTAGCATCTATTATGTATCTGTTTATTTTTATTACATTATTTGTCAGTTTTGTGCATATTTCCAGAAAATCGCGTATGTATTGGCCACTTTATTTACTCAATACCATGGATTGTCAATTTACACCCTATCGCTTGTTTTGACTCGAACCTCTCTATACTGTCTTTTCGGTATTCCGAGATTACGTCATACCTGCTGGTTTGCCTTGCGCCGCGGATTCTGCGCTCCCCTGTGTCTACCCGGATCTTATGGTTTGCGAGTTTTCCGGACCACCTCCCTGTGTTTACAGTCTGTATATTTAATCTTAATTGTGTAATTATTTTTAGTTTTATTATGTTATTTTTATGTTTATATATTATTATTTCAAAATCTGTAGTGATATTAGTTTTGTCAGGATCAATTTTATTTACTTTATTTATTACTTGCAATTCCCTTTGTTTCACCATGAAAATCAGGCCAATATGCTCTACTTTCGCTATTAAGGTTAAAATTTGTACGTTAATGAGTTTTAAAGTTACAGGGTTAATTTTGAAAATTGGAGATTTGTTTTCAGGAGTGGTCGTGCTTTCGTCGATTTTCCAATCGTCCACAAGGTCCGACACATCCGCTGCGCAGGCCGTTGGATACTGCAGTAAGCCCGGAACCACCTTAGCAGTATGCCACTGCTGACCTAGCCAGGGCATCCCACTTCCGCCTTATTACGCACTCACTGCTGAAGGCGTTGTGGTCCGTCTTATCCTGCTTGGCATGGACGCAGTTGCAGCACGACGGAGGGAGATTTGCCAGCCACTCCGCACACCGCGCCTTCATGTGGGGTCCACCACAGTGGCTACATTTCTCAAGGCTTTCCTTGCAGAAACGACGGCCATGGCCGTAGCCGAGACAAAGCGAGCACTGGACCAGCGGCGATTGATCTGCAACTTTGACCCGTTGCAGGTCTATGTGCATTGTCTCCGCTTCGACCATGCGCTGCCACAGTTGCGGTGAAACCCTCACGACGACGTGGCTAGTGTGTGGATTTCTGGTCCTCTTTTTGAAGGCGATTTCGCATCGATCGTGGTCTTTTCCAAGTCCTCCAAATATGTCCTGGTTTTGGTTCCTTAGCGCCTTGAGTACCTCTTCGTCACTATTGTACTGGAGTACGTCTCTAAGGACCACCAAGGGATCTTTGTTTTTCATCTCTTCCACTTGTATCTCAGAGACATTTTGGAGTCTTTCCTTCACCTTTTTCCTCTCGCTCTCCGTCCTGCATGCTACTATGACTTTTCTGTCCTTAGCTTTCCGCATCTTTTCGACAGCGACTCCACCATCCTTTGCCTTCACTGCTTTTCTGATCCTTTCCATGATGGCCTCGCTGGATTCGGTCTCATTCTTGGCCGTTACCACCACCGAGTGCAGTGCCGGCCGCTGCGCGGGTGTTCTCGCTGCGTTGCCCGCCACTACACTCGCGTATGATGCCGCCTCTATGGACTTTTGGTGAGTACCTAGCTGTTGTTTGAGGTCTCTCATGGTTTCCCCACTTTCTCCAATCAGTTTGGCGTGCTCCATAAGCATTTGACGCAGCTCCTCGACTCCAGGAACGGGTTGAGGGGAAAGAGATCGAATCACTGGTTCGACAGCTTTCCCCCCAATCCGCTCCTTTTCCTTTCCTTTCCCTTTTCCTGCTAGCTCAGCTTCAGAGTCCTTAAGCAGCTGAAATATTTGGTCTAAGGCATCTCTGACTGCGTCTTTTATTTCAGTTTTTGTATTCCTAGAGTTGTTGAGGTGGAGCTTGGCATTACTCAGGCATGCTCGCGCCTCAGTAACTCTGTTCATCGGCTTCGTCTGCGGACTCTTAATTGTCATGCCAATAGATTGGCGGCGGGGCTCTTGTTCCCTCGACGGCGCCGCTTCGGGAGTTACCGCACGGCCCGACGAGGCGGCGACGTGACGCGGCGCGGAGGGCGCAGCTGTGGCCGCCGGTCTCGTCGGGGGGCTTTGGGGTGTGGGTGGGGAAAATCTCCCCGCCACCCACTCGAAGCTTTTGTTCGCCGCCGGGGGGGAAATTTGGGGATCTGCGCCATAAAGCTTCCTCCTCTCCATTTGCTTTTTGGCCGGGGTTCTCGTGGCAGCAAACATTCTTCTGAGGGGTCTCGTCGGTTGGGGGTATTCGCGGGAGTGTCAGTTTTGGAAGTTGTAAAGGGACTTCCAAAAAGGTCAGTACAGGAAATGGTCAATTGTAAATAAATTTGTATAAGTTGTATATTATGTCAATATTTTAATTTTAATTTTAATCTAAGTGCAATAGTTTACTAATAAAAATAGTTTTCTGTTACAGGTCCTGGTTGCAGGTTGCAGAGCCACTCGTCCAGCGTCCGACGTCAGTCGGCGGTCTACACACAGGTCAGGTGAGTAACTTCTGTTACTATTTTTGTCCACAGGTTTTGTAGAGTCTATACTCTACCGTTGGTTTGGTAAGTATACCAGCAGTATAGTCAGTAGAAGACTTAGATTGCACAATAAAATAATAAAAACAAGTTTTGTAAAAAGAAAAAAGAAAAATTTTTGGCTCTATGTAGAGTCCGTCCTGTTTGGTCGGTAGTCCCGTTTAGGCTCTATTAAACGCAAAAAACCGCGTGTCCGTAGGACGCGGGGTTCGGGAGTTACAGTAGTTCTAGTTTCTAGTGATAAGCGTGTTATCACTAGTAAAAAGTAGGTCAAGGGGCGTGGCTGTGGGCGCAAACTGGGGAGGAGCCTATAAGGCACGTCGCAGATGGGATGTACAGCTATCCGGTAAGTTTGAGTAAGGTAAGGTTTATTCAGGAAAGAAGTAAAATTTTAAAGATTTTTGTTTCAGGTTGGAGGGGTAAAAATGGGGAGGGGGGGGTTTGGGGCAAGCTACAGTAGGTTGAAGGTGTTAGTACAGTCAAAATCTAAATTTTTTGTTAGAGGGGGGGGGTAAAATTTTGAGGGGGGGGGGGGGGGAATTTGGGTCGGGCTACGAAACTTGTATACTAGACGATAGTCTAGTATACAAGCCGCTGTCAAAAATGAGCTCCGACGCTCCGTTCCCGAGATATCGGGACTTTTCTGGAGCGGGGGAGGGGCGGGGGTGAAATTAGTTAGGGAGTGATTTGGCCGAGATGCAATAGGTATAGGGTGTTAGTTTTGAGGGGAAATCTAAATTTTAATTTTGAGGGGGGGGGGAAATTTTTCAGGGGGGGGGGGAATTTGGGTCGGGCTACAAAACTTGTATACTAGACTATAGTCTAGTATACAAGCCGCTGTCAAAAATGAGCTGCGACGCTCCGTTCCCGAGATATCGACGTTTTTTGGGAGAGGGGAAGGGGCGGGGGTGAATTTAGTAGGGAAGAGGTTTGGCTGAGCTGCAATAAATATAGGGTGTTAGTTTAGGGGAAAATCTAAATTTTTAATTTGAGGGGGGGGAAAAATTTTTGAGGGGGGGGGGGGGGAAATTGGGTCGTGCTACAAAACTTGTATACTAGACGATAGTCTAGTATACAAGCTGCTGTCAAAAATGAGCTGCGATGCTCCGTTCCTGAGATATCAAAGGTTTTCTGCAGACCTCCTTTTGGAAGTCGGTTTATAACGATTTTTTGGCAGGTTATCTAAAAATGTTCACCTACGGCACACAGTCGATTTGGCCACCGGGTAGTCAGGCACGGTTAAATCTGCGGCGCGCGATGAATGCTGACCTCGATAAATTCTATTTAAAGATTTACCAACTTTTTATTGCGGTTGGGTGCAAATCAACTGCCGCGTATTCCTGGAGTTTATGCCGGGACCCCACGAGACGCGTGGGGTTTGATAACGTCAAAAGATGGACACCGTCCTGACCTATCTACAGATGCCAAACTTATATTTTTAACTTATCCCTAATTAAGACAGTTGATTTTTCCCCAAAGGCAAACAATTTTCCCAGTTGCGGAATTTACGATGGTATGGTTTACGTAATTCGAAACCTAGTTTGAGCTTTCCAGGGAGAGGTCGTAGGACCGAGTTTCTGGACTCTCTGGAATCGTCTGCCGGAGAAAATAAATTCTGCGGCGTCGGATTCCAGGTAGGACCTCCCGGTCCCGAGTAATGACCTCTCAAAGTTCCGGGAATCTGGGTTTGTTTACCTTTGGAGGTCAATTTCGTCCCAGTTTTAAAAATCTATATCTCGGTTGATATTTAATTTAAAAATCTGAATTTATTCTGTTTGGATAGCCAGTGAGGCGGGCTATCCGGAACTATTTTTGTAATTACAATTTTGAAAAGGGAACCAGAGATATCGGTCCTGGAATAATTTATACTTAACTTAACCTAAACTTAACCTAAAAACGCTAAAGAGCTGCTATCTCCCAAACCAGTAATTTGAAAAATCTGCAAAAATTTAGTTTGACTTTAATTAAGGTTTTACACTATTAGAAAATTTTTGGGGTTAATTGGGGGTGTTTTTCACCCTCCACGTTTTTGCTAAAATACTGATAAAATCGATAACTTGGTCGTTTAAAAGGCTAAAATTCCAAAAATTTGTAAAAAGATAGGGGTCGTGATTCTATAATTTTAAATAAAATAAAAAGTAGGGGTAAAAGATCTAATTTGGGAGATAGGGCTGTCCAAAAACACATAAATCTTAAAATACTTGTGGCTCCGTCCCTGGGGGTCCGATTCGGGAACGGAAAACGGCTCCCGGCTGGTTTCCACGGTCGTCCTCAGGGACAATGGTCAGATCCCGTGGGAAAATTCGGGATCGGGAAGCACGTGCCACGTGCTTTCCGGTATTTTGAAGGTTTTGGTCGGCGAACTGTCCGGAAAAATTTCAGGAAAAATTTTGATCGTTGCTCCCCTTCAGTGCGCAACTTTTCACAGTGCCAAAAGTGGGTGTCGTAGATCTCGTTGTGGCGGCGTTCGGCTTTGAAGATGTCCGGGCGAGGTTTTTAGCGGTTTTTCGGGAGTATCCCGAGAACCGCTTTACTCTCGAGCCCGAAAATGGTACCGTTGAGAAGGTCTTGTTGAGACGCACACGCACATATACGACACGACACTATTTGCACAAAAAATCCGACACTGTGAATTTTTCCGATTTTTAAGCGGACGGAGTGGGTTGGAGCGAGTAAAAAACGATGCGCTTGGGTCAACGGACAGCGCGCGACTGGTTAGGTTAGGTTAGGTTAGGTTAGGTTAGGTTAGGTTAGGTTAGGTTAGGTTAGGTTAGGTTAGGTTAGGTTAGGTTAGGTTAGGTTAGGTTAGGTTAGGTTAGGTTAGGTTAGGTTAGGTTAGGTTAGGTTAGGTTAGGTTAGGTTAGGTTAGGTTAGGTTAGGTTAGGTTAGGTTAGGTTAGGTTAGGTTAGGTTAGGTTAGGTTAGGTTAGGTTAGGTTAGGTTAGGTTAGGTTAGGTTAGGTTAGGTTAGGTTAGGTTAGGTTAGGTTAGGTTAGGTTAGGTTAGGTTAGGTTAGGTTAGGTTAGGTTAGGTTAGGTTAGGTTAGGTTAGGTTAGGTTAGGTTAGGTTAGGTTAGGTTAGGTTAGGTTAGGTTAGGTTAGGTTAGGTTAGGTTAGGTTAGGTTAGGTTAGGTTAGGTTAGGTTAGGTTAGGTTAGGTTTTTTTTTTTTTTTTTTTTTTTTTTTTATCCTGTCCGGGCGCATTCGTCGGCCCGGCCCGCGAGCTATGTTCCCTAACTAGTAAGGGTCAGGGGAAGTTGTGTACAGGGTTCTTTTATTTTCCTATTTTAAAATTATACAATTTTCCCTATTCTAGGCTAACAATTAATTATATTATCAAATATAATATTTTAGCCTATGTTTAATTACTGTTTCTCTTTATTACTTTCGTACATATTTTTACACTAAAATCTATAAACTTATTTCTTATTTTCTTATCGTTAATTATTTTACATATGTTTTCTATACTTATATCTATATCTAGCTCTTGTTCTATGTTAAATCTATCTGTTCCATATACGGGGCATTCTGCTATTACATGAATTGGGGTTTCATCCTTGTCGGGTTCACATATGCATGATGGGCTCTCCTTCAGTTTAAATCTGTGTAGATACTGGGAGAACCCACCATGACCCGTCATAATTTGCGAAACCAACCCTGCCGGCTTTAGCTTTCTCACAATTTGGTACGCAGTTTTGGCTTCCGGAAAGAAGATCTTGGTCACGGAAGCGGTTTCACCCTCCCGATAGCGCCGATCCCATTCGTCCAGCGAGTCCATTCGGATTTGTCGCTTGACGAATGAGACCGGACAACTATCGTAGTCCGGTTTCCTCTTGCTATGCAGTGCTGCGCTCTTTGCGAGCTGGTCCGCCCTTTCGTTGCCCTCCATCCCCGCGTGAGCCTTTATCCAAAAGAGGTTCACCGTTTTATTTTGGTTTGCTAACAGTTGGATATTGGCTCTCGCTCTCATCGCTAAGGGATGGAGGGCTTCGTTATTAATAACAGTCTCCAGGGCGGATCTAGAGTCGCAGTATACATTGCATACCGGTTCCGTATCCAAGATCGCCCTTCCGGTCGCCTCTGCCAAAGCCAGCAGTTCCGCCTGATAGACGGAGCAACAATCCGGGAGCTTGAGCTTTCGGGTACTCGTCTCTGCAGCACCCTTCCAGATGGAGAGCGCTGCACCGACTTTCCCTTCAATCTTGCTCCCGTCAGTATAAATGTTAAGCTCGTTGCTGTTGTGTCGCTCTATTGTTGCTCCGTCTGTCAGGCAGGAGAAGTGTAGTTGCATTTGGTGCGCAGGGTGGTGTTTCTGTGTGTATCGCTCGGGTTTCTCCATCTCCCAGTCACTTATTACTCGCCGGGAATAACCTTTCTTTACTTCATAAAGCGAGGCTGCTTCCCGGACTCTGATGTCCAGAGGAAGCAACCCGGCGAGTAATAGCGCAGAGTTTAGAGAAACCGTTCGATGTGCTCTAACAATTTTTTGAGCGAAACCCCGTTGCACTGCCTCCAGCTGGTTTCGGACCCCTATTTTATTCGTAGCAGATGCCCACGCACTAGCCGCGTACAGGATTGTTGGTTCAATTACGGCCATGTAGATTGTTCTAACAATTTCCGGTTGCAGTCCCCAACTAACTTTAGCAGCCCTTGAGAGTTGCTTATAGAAACCCAAGGCCCTACGACAGACGTTCGCGGTGTGAGCGTTAAAAGTCAACTTTTCGTCGATGGTGAGACCTAGCAGCTTGATCTCTTTGCACATGCCAATGTCAACGCCTCCCATGTTCAGGCGTGGGGTGTCGTGTTTTAATTTTCTGGTTATTACCATACCCATGGTCTTATGCGGTGCGAATTTTAGTTTATTCCTGACACCCCACGCCCGAACATGTTCTAGCGTGGCATTGGCCTGCGCCTGGATCTGCTGCGCGGTCTCCCCATCGAAGACAAGGACCACGTCATCCGCAAACGCCTGTACGTAGACTTTTCTCCTTTCCAGTTCCTTCAGAAGCGGATCTAGTAGCAGGTTCCACAATGTCGGTCCCCCGATGGAACCCTGAACACAGCCCTTTTCCGTTTCCTTGACCACTTCCTCACCCGCGTATCTTAGTCTTACTTTCCGATTTTGTAAGTAGCTGTCTATCACCCTCCTCAAGTCTATTGGACACCTTTCCTCTGCCAGTCGGACTCTAATCATTGGCCACCATGCGCTGTCGAAGGCTCCCTCTATATCCAACGATACCATTGTAACTATCTTTTTATGGTCTAGCTTTTTGTAGATGTATTGCATTAGAGTATAGAGGGAGTCCTCGGTGCTTTTCTGGGGCGTGAACCCGAACTGGCGAGTACTCATCCTTGGCAGTAAGTAGAACTTGACTCGGGTAATTACCATCTTTTCAAAGACTTTCCCTAACACTGGTAGTAGTCCTATTGGTCTATATGACTTCGGGACTGTGTATTTGTCCTTACCAGGTTTCCGCAGTATTACCACTGTGGCTTCTTTCCATGGTTCGGGGAAGTGGCCAAGTTCCAGGCATTTGTTCAGGATTCCAACAAAGAGATCAGGGTCATTGGTGATGGCCTGTTGGCAAATGTCGGAAGTGAATCCGTCTGCTCCGGGTGCTTTTTTCGGGTTGAAGGTGTGCATCGCAGTGTTCAGCTCGGCAAGTGTAAATGGTGGTTCACCAAGTCCATCTTGCTGCCCCTCATTAACTGTGTTCGCATCAGTTCTGACTCTGCGATGTTCGTCGTTGTCGGCGTCTGACAGGTCTCTCGGATAAAAGGTGTCTGCCAGTAGTTCTGCGGAGCCTTTCGCATCTAAGACCGTGCCATTCACTTCTAGTGGCAGATCCTCTTCCCTTGTTTTTGTCCTACCTATAACCCTGTATATCCCGTCCCAGACTCCCTCCCGATCCTGCTTCCCACAAAATTCTTTCCAACTTCTAACCTTTGCCTTTTTAACTTCCAACTCATAATTTTCTTTCTGTTTCAGGTAATCTTCGACTACTAGCTGTCTACGATCCGGCGCGGCGCAGCGTATTCTTCTCTTCCTGGTGGCGACTCCCCTCTTCAGTTCTGCGAGTTCTTCGGACCACCACGGCATGGTAAGTATTTGTTTATTTTTCTTTTTAAGTAGTGTGTGTGTGCATGTTTGTGTTATTGCTTTTGTGTATTTGTCGATTATTGCTTCTAATTGTTCTGTGTCGTTTATGTTTTGAATTTCTGTGTGTGTGAGTTGACTTTCGGCTTTTAATTGGCTCAGTTTTGCATGAAACTGAGTCCAATTTGCTTTCTTTGTGTTATAAATTCTTGTAGTTCTAGTAATTTGTGTGCCTTGTGATTTCAGTAGTTGGATGTTAAATGTAATGCCGTTGTGGTCCGAGCTCGTGAGGTTCTCTTCTACTTTCCAGCCATCCACCAGGTCCAGAATATCAGCCGAGCACGCCGTCACGTCAACGAAGCTGCAGTACCTCTTCTCCCCTCTTATGGTATCAAAGGTAGGTATTAGTCCGGTATTAAGAATTTGAAGGTCTAATTCGTCTAGAGTGCTTCTTAGCTCTTCTCCTCTATGATTTGTAGAAGGGCTGCCCCACCAGGTGTTCCAGGCGTTCACATCTCCTCCAATTACCAGTCTAGTTAACCCTGTCTGTTTTCCTATCTTAACCAAATGGTCAAGATATGGGCTTATGGGCTCGTCTTTCTCAAGATAAAGGGATACCAGCGTGATCGTCCAGGCACAGGTTTGGATTCCCACCACCACGATGTTGTTGGTGGTGAGTTGCGGGTATTGAATTACGTTTAGTGTAGCGTCGAAGACGGCTATTGCTGACTTAACAATCCCTTCTCCTTGCTCTGTGCTCTGGAACACTCTCACTCCCTGGTAACCTCTTAGTTTTTTGGCCCGTCCTACATATGGCTCTTGGAGGAGAGCGGCCGCAAACTGACGCTTCGTGGCTTCGATGAAAAGCTCCTCTGTGGCTAACTGCTTCTTCCTAAGATTTGCTTGCACTATCTTGTATGGGGTGCCCTTAGCAGTAAGCCACAGAGGATCTTGCTAGTGCGTCCCATTTCTGCCTGACCGGGCACTCGTCGCTGAAGGCATTGTGCTCTGCTGCTCCTGTCTTCGCCTTCCTACAATTTATGCAGCTGGCAGGGACATTCACGAGCCAGTCAGCACACTCTGTCCTCAGGTGCGGCCCTCCACAGTGGCTGCACGCATCGACAGCCTCGTGGCAGAATCGCTTCCCATGCCCGTACCCCAAACAGCGAGAGCACTGTATGAGGGGGGATTGGTCAGCGACTCTGACACGCTGCATATCGATGTGCACAGCCCCCGCGTTGGTCAGACATTGCCAAATTCGCGGTGATACTCTGGCTACGACGTGGGAGGTGAGGTGGTTTCTCGCTCTCCGACGGAAGCGGATTTCTATCCGGTCTTCCTCACCCCTACTCTCCCCCAGCAGGTGCCTATTCTGGTTCCAAATGGCCTTAATTATGTCGTCGTCTGTGTTGTTTTTAAGAACACCGTACAATATGATAAGGGGGTCCTTATTCTTTACCTCTTCCACGTTTAGTTGGTCGTCAGTTTCCCTAATCCTATCCCTAACCCTTTTTATTTCTTCCTGGTTCCTGCAACCCACAACAACCTTCCGATCCTTGGCCTTCCTTATCTTATCTATCCTCATCCCTTCCTCCTTGGCATTCACCACCTTCCTTATTTTCTCAAAGACCTGTTCCCCTGTCTCCAGTCCATCCTTCGAGGTAATAACGATGGAATGCATAGCAGCTGGCCCCGGGGTCTTCCTTCCCAGTGAGCCAGCCGCTACGCTTGCATACGTTCCTCTTCTTTCAAGTAGGTCCTGCTGTTTCCTTAGCATCTCTGTTAGTTTTTCCATTTCTATCTGATTTTCGCTTAACCTTTTACTATGTTCTTCTAATTGTTTCATTATTTCACCTCCTTGTACTATATTTTGCTGTTCCTGATTTCCTTCTTGGTCTTGTCCTATCTTTTCTTTCTCTTTTGTTGCTAGCGGTTCCTTGTCTCTTTCTTCATCCAATTCTTTCACTAAATTATATAACCTTTCTAATGCTTCGTTAACCTTGGTCTTTATTTCTGTCTTTAAATTTCCACTTTGTCCTAAATACTGTTTTGCCTTTACTAGGCAAGCTTTCGCTTCGGTGGTTTTACTTTTGAATTTAGCGGCGATTTGTTTAGGTGATCTCTCCGTGTCGGTAGTCGACGACGCCGCCTTCCCTTTCTGCGATCCGGTTTTGTTCTCGGAGAGTGCTAGCGCCGCTTTGGCTTTTGCTCTACCTTCCGGTTGGCTTAGGGTTTTATGTTGTATCGGTGGCGTTATCGAAGCCCGCGCTTCGATTTCACCTATACTACGCCTCACTTTAGTGTTCCTTCCATCATTTTCTACCGAGGGACCGGCCCTCTCCGTCCGTATCCATTCTACCCCTTTTGGAGACTTATTTATCTCCTTCTGGGTTACCTCTTTGACCGGGGTTCTATAACCGAACATTGTGGCGCAGGAGTACTGTAGGATAGATCACCTTAGGTTCCTATTGCACGTGTAAAGGGCGGCAACTCGGAAACTGTCTATTGAACGTCTATCCCAATTTGGGGTGTCAAAAAAATATATAGGTTTAAATTATAATTTTTAACTATAACTAATAGTTTGTCTTATTAAAATAATTGTAAATAAACTAACTCTATGCTAAGCGGTCAAAAAACCGTTTATGTCTAACTAAAGTTTACTAATCGGTGTTTTTTCCTGTTACAGGTCCTGGTTGCAGGTTGCAGAGCCACTCGTCCAGCGTCCGACGTCCGTCGGCGGTCTACACACACAGGTGAGTAAACTTTTGATACCTACAATTTTTGTCAGCAGGCTTTGTAGAGGCAACTCTACCGTTGCTTTGGTAAGTATACAAAAATTTTTGTCAATAGGGTACTTAAATTACACAATAAAATAATAAAACAGTAAAATACAATTTTTGTAAAAGGTAAAATTTTTGGCTCTATGTAGAGTCTGTCCTGTTTGTTCGGTAGTCCCGATCAGGCTCTATCAAACACAAAAAACCGCGTGTCCGTAGGACGCGGGGTTCGAAAGTTACGGCTGTTTTAGTTTCTAGTGATAAGCGTGTTATCACTAGTAAACAAGATTCTATAAGTAGGTCAGGGGGCGTGGCTATGGGCTCAACTGGGGAGGAGTTAACTAACCGTTCCTTTATCGGGATAATAAAGATGGATTTGGATTGTTTCGAGTGGGGAGAGGGAGAGGTACTGAATAAATAAATATAAAAATCAGGGGGGGGGGGGGGGGGGTAATTTTCGGGGGGGGGGGGGGGAATTGTATAAATGAAATTATAGATTTAATAGTGATAATTAATAAAATTTAATAAATATTAGTATTAAATTTTGTAAAAAAGAGAAATATAATAATAGATAGTAATAATATTTAATAATAATAATGTAATAATTTTTAATTTAAAACTTGAAAATTTAAAACTTGAAAAGTCTTGAGATTAGGGGGGGGGAATAATATAAATTGTATATAAAATTTAATAGTAATAATTAATAAAATGTAATAAATATTTGTATTCAATTTTGTATAAAAGTAGTTTTGTATAATAATAATTAATTTTTTAATTTCTGAAAAAAAAAAAAAAAAAAAAAAAAAAAAAAAAAAAAAAAAAAAGGGGGGGGGGAATTGGGGTCGGGCTACAAGACTTGTAGACTAGACTACGTCTAGTATACAAGCCCGCTGTCAAAATTTGGCTCCGACGCTCCGTTCCCGAGATATCGGGCTTTTTGGGAGAGGGGAGGGGGCGGGGTGAATTTAGTAGGGAAGATGTTTGGTCGTGCTACAATAAGTCTACGGTGTTAAACTAGGGGAAATCTAAATTTTTTAAAATGGAGGGGGGCGGGGGGGAAAAAATTTGGGGGGGGGGAATTTGGGTCGGGCTACAAGACTTGTAGACTAGACTTCGTCTAGTATACAAGCCCGCTGTCAAAATTTGGCTCCGACGCTCCGTTCCCGAGATATCGGGACTTTTTTGAAAACCTACTTTTGGACGTCGGTTAAATGGTGAGTAAGTTGTAGCTGTGTCGTGTGGTCGTGTCGTATAAATTATAATGTGATCGGTGTCGTATGTACTGTACGGCAGTCGATGCTCCGCTCTTACCAACTTGGTTTTGCGGTTGGGTGAAAATTTACTGCCGCGTATTCCTGACTTTTATGGCGGGACCCCACGAGACGCGTGGGGTTTGATGGTGTCAGCGGGTAGGCACTAACCTGACCTACCTATAGATGCCAAAATTGTATTTCTATCTTATACCTACTTAATATAATTGGTTTTTACGCAGGTGGTAAATAAACTTCCCGGTTCCCTGGGTAACTTTGTTCCAACTTACGTAAATCGAATCCCGAAATGAGCTTTGCAGGGAGAGGTCGTAGGACCGAGTTTTTGGACTCTCTGGAATCGTCTGCTGTAGAAACTGAATTCTACAGCGTCAGATTCCAGGTAGGACCTCCCGGTCCCGAGTTATGACCTCTCCACTTTTCGGGAATTTAGGTTAGTTTACCTCCCGCGTACTATTCCGTCCTAGTTATAAAGTCCTATATCTCAGTTAATTTTATGCCTAAAAATATACGTTGAATTTAATTGGATAGCCGGTGAAGCGGGCTATCCTAGACTATTTTTATACTTACAGTTTTTTATTTATTACTTGAGATAATGGACCTGGAATATTTAACTAAACTTATACTAAACTTAACCTAAATATACTAAATAAGCTACTATCTCCCAAACCGTGATTTTTAAAAATCTGCAAAAATTCAATGTCACTTAAACTAGGATTCTACACAATTATTAAATTTTTGGGGATGATCGGGGGTGTTTTTCACCCTCCACGTTTTTACTTAATTTCTATTAAAATCGACAACTCAGTTGTTTTAAGAGCTAAAATTCCAAAATTTTGTATAAAGCTAGAGGTCGTATTATAATAATTTTAAATCTAATAAAAAATAAGGGTTGTCGATCTTGTTTGGGAGATAGGGCTGTCTCAATTAATGCTAATCTTAAAATACCGATATCTCCGCTCCTGGGGGTCCAATCTGGATTCTGAAAGCGGCTCCCGGCTGCTTTTCGCGGTCGTCCTCAGGAACAGAGATCAGATCCCGAGGGAAAAAACGGGATCGGGAAGCACGTGTCCACGTGTTTTCAGTCTTTTTTGTTTTTCTTCGTCGGGCTGTCCGGAAAAATTTCAGGAAAAATTTCGTCAGTTGCTCCTCCTCAGTGCGCAACTTTTTGCAGTGTCAAAATGGGGTGTCAAAGATCTTGTTGTGGCGGCGTTCGGCTTTGAAGTGGCCCGGGCGAGGTTTTTAGCGGTTTTTCAGGATTTTCCCGAGAACCGCTTAACTCTCGAGCCCGAGACTGGTACCGTTTAAAAGGCCTTGATGATACGCACACGCACATATATAACACGACACTATTCGGACGAAAAAACCGGCACTGCAAATTTATGGGACTTTAAAATGGTCGGAGCGAGTTAGAAACGATGCGCTCGGGTCAACGGACAGCGCGCGACTGGGTTAGGTTAGGTTAGGTTAGGTTAGGTTAGGTTAGGTTAGGTTAGGTTAGGTTAGGTTAGGTTAGGTTAGGTTAGGTTAGGTTAGGTTAGGTTAGGTTAGGTTAGGTTAGGTTAGGTTAGGTTAGGTTAGGTTAGGTTAGGTTAGGTTAGGTTAGGTTAGGTTAGGTTAGGTTAGGTTAGGTTAGGTTAGGTTAGGTTAGGTTAGGTTAGGTTAGGTTAGGTTAGGTTAGGTTAGGTTAGGTTAGGTTAGGTTAGGTTAGGTTAGGTTAGGTTAGGTTAGGTTAGGTTAGGTTAGGTTTTTTTTTTTTTTTTTTTTTTTTTTTTTTTTTCCTGTCCGGGCGCATTCGTCGGCCCGGCCCGCGAGCTATGTTCCCTAACTAGTAAGGGTCAGGGGAAGTTGTGTACAGGGTTCTTTTATTTTCCTATTCTAAATTTATACAATTGTTCCTAAGCTAGACTAAAAATAACTATATTATACAATATAATATCTTAGCCTATTTTTATTAACTATTTTTCTTTATTACCTTATTACAAAGGATGATGGGCACTTCGTCCCCGGGCACTTCGTGCTGTATCAAGTCGTGACATATGTCATTTGAAAGGGCATAACAATAGCTTTATTTGATTGTATGGCACCAACCTTGTGTGACATGCAGGAAAAAAGATATGATGGTTTTAAGATTTGAAAAAAGTTTTTATCTATTACATTTTAAACCTTTTTTGGCGTTACTTTTGTTTTTATTTGTTACATATTGAACCTTTTTGTTACCTATTTCTGTGATTTTTGTGGTTATTGTCATTCAATGTCATTAATATTCATTATTATATTATTGATTGATATTGTGTACGTGGACTGCACTGAAAATGAATTAACATGACAACTGTAGACCATTGCGTAACTTGTGGCCGGTCCCTTGGTCGCATAAGGGAACGCCACCAGCTCGATAGAGCAGTATTGGAAGCAAGACCGTACTTTGCGGAATACGTACTTGAACATCTAAGACTTCAAGAAGCAAGTTTTGTTTTAGTGTAACACGGTTTATCGCATGCTTGTTCATTTTTCTTTATTTACTGATATGATTATTTACAGGCACTTCGAAATGAGCTACAATGGATGTGCCATAGATGTTGGGTGGCAGCTAGTCGTCACATTCCTAGAGAACATCATCTGGATGAGGATACAAGTGAAGTTGAACAACCTGCTGTATTACCATCTGGACCTCCAACTATTTCTATAGCAGAATTTAAAAGAACGGCTAATACGTCAAACCGTTGCATGTTCCCAGGATGTCGGGATGACGATCTATTACGTGTACCTCCATTCCTTAAGCTAAGAATGTTAGTCAACATCAAGTTGTACATTACACCAAACGCTCGTGTGTGCAACGAACATTTAATCGGAAACGTATGGAGTGATTTGCTTGACGGAAATGATTTTGCATTTACTCCAGAACAGATAAAAGATATGCTGGAGACTCTCATCACTGCACAAAATGAACAACAAGTTCTCAATTTCGACATGATCCAAAATATACCAGCTCCAGAACTACACTTTTGTGTCGGTCTAAATCACAACCAATTTAACAGGATTTTGGAAGAAATTCCGTCTTTACACGAACTTTCTAGGCGTCCTAACACTGTGCTAGGCGCATATTTAATGAAAATAAGGTCTGGCGAACCTAATGAAAGACTCGCAGCTCGCCTTGGCATGAGCCGTAGATCATTTGAGAGGAAACTGAGTATAGCTCGAAAGTGTTTATTGACAGAATTTGTTCCTCGTCACTTAGGATGGGACCACATTAGCCGAGAAGAAATAATTTTCCGGAACCTCAACATTCCGGAAGCATTATTCGGAGACAATAACTCTAAAGCTATATTGATTGTTGATGGCACCTACATATACATCAATAAAAGCAGCAACTTTTTGTTTCAAAAACAGTCATACAGTCTGCACAAATTCCGAAACTTACTAAAACCGTATTTGATTGTCTGCACCGATGGATATATTGTTGAAGTTACTGGACCACACGCGGCAACAACGTCGGATGCAACAATTATGTCCAGTTCATTACAAGAAGAAGCGCCAATGCATATTATCCTCAATTCTAGCGATGTATTTATATTGGATAGGGGCTTTCGAGACGCTATCCCAAACATAGAAGCTGCTGGTTACGAAGCCCATATGCCTCCTTCAAAAAGCAAGCAGGAGTCTCAACTAAGTACAGAAGACGCCAATAAATCCAGGATGGTAACGATTGTCAGATGGGTAGTGGAAGTGATAAATGGTAGACTTAAACGCGATTTCAAAATCTTGCGCCAAGATTATTTCAACCGAGCACTGCCACACATGTTTGATGACTTCAGAATTGCTGCCGCTCTAACAAACACATTTAAAGAACCGGTAAAAAATACACGACATGCCAACGAGATAATTCGAATAATCAGAGAAAGGCTGCATGAACCGAATCGTTTAGGCGATTATGTTGTGAATAATAATGTGAACCGGCAAAGGGCAGCGTTTCGTACAATAACAGACGAAGAAGTAACATCGACGGTGTTCCCCGTATTAAATGAAGAAGACCTGGTGTTAATAGCATTGGGAACCTATCAAGTAAAACTCGCCAGATCTTACCTCAGCGAGCATGTAAGAAACGGTTTGTATACGATAGAAATATGCGAATCAATGATTCCGGATGACCTTAATCAGATATTTAATATAAATGAGTCTGAAGGTATCTTATTAAGAGGCCGGATTCAATCCAGACATGTGTCAAACCGCATATATTATTCTTATATACTCGTTGACACGCCATCAACTGGAAGGGAGTCTATTCGAAACTATTACTGCTCGTGCTTGACAGGGCGAAGGACCCTCGGCACATGTGCACATATTATGAGCATTATGTGGTATTTAGGCTGGGCAAGACATCAAGACGATATTTTGTTACCAGCTAGATTTCTAGACGACATAATTGTAGATCGTAATTATTATTGATAAGTAAGATCTTCAATGAAATAGTTCATTTCATTTGTATATTATATTATATTATATTATATTATATTATATTATATTATATTATATTATATTATATTATATTATATTATATTATATTATATTATATTATATTATATTATATTATATTATATTATATTATATTATATTATATTATATTATATTATATTATATTATATTATATTATATTATATTATATTATATTATATTATATTATATTATATTATATTATATTATATTATATTATATTATATTATATTATATTATATTATATTATATTATATTATATTATATTATATTATATTATATTATATTATACTATATTATATTATATAATATTACATTGCAATATCTTGGAAACACAATGTTTCGATATGCTAGAATGAAACAGATGAAGGTTTAGATGGTAAAACTGTTGGTTGTTCGATTCCATTTCTTGACACCTTGATGCTGTTCTCTAGGAAAGTCACGCTCAGCTCCTATCCACCCAACCATTTACCCATTTTTCTACATTTAGGAGAGCTTGTAAATAACTCATCATCATCAGCCTACGGATTTTTTTCCACTGCTGGACATAGGCTATTCCTAAAGAACGCCACAAGGCACGATCTTTTGCCTTACGTATGCGACATATATGTATTACTACCTGCCGTTTTACGCAGTCTTGTAAATAATTATAACATGTAAATAGAGATAAGTGAATGAATGTGTGAAAGAATATAAAATAAGTGAACAACAAATAAAAACTTACTTCTATGATAACATAGACGCATCCATTGATAGTTATAACAATCATTTATCACACCTAATTGATCAGTTTCTAGCATTTACGCAAAATATCAGGCCTTTTTTTGAAATCTAAAAACAGTCATATCTTTTTCCCTGCACGTCATTCAAGGTCGAGTCATACAATTTAATAAAGCTAATATTATTACCTTTCGAATGACATATGTCACGACTTGATACAAAGCGGGGACGGCGCCCATACAAAAGTGCCCATTCTCCTTTTTATACTATAATCTATGAATCTATTTCTTATTTTCTTATCTTTCAAAATTATACATATATTATCTCTAGTTATTTCTATGTCGAGCTCCTGCTCGACATTAAATCTTTCAGTTCCATAAACTGGACATTCTGTTAGGAGATGGATAGGGGTCTCATCTCTGTCGGGTTCACATATGCATGATGGGCTCTCCCTCAGTTTAAACCTGTGTAAATACTGGGAGAACCCACCATGACCCGTCATTATTTGCGCTACTATTCCCACCGGCCTTAGGTGTCTCACAATGTTGTATGCAGTTTTGGCTTCCGGAAAGAAGATCTTGGTCACGGAAGCGGTTTCACCCTCCCGATAGCGCCGGTCCCATTCGTCAAGCGAGTCCATTCGGATTTGTCGCTTGACGAATGAGACCGGACAGCTATCGTAGTCCGGTTTCTTTTTGCTGTGCAGCGCTGCGCTCTTTGCAAGCTGATCCGCCCTTTCGTTGCCCTCCATCCCCGCGTGAGCCTTTATCCAGAAAAGGTTTACCGTTTTATTGTGGTTTGCTGCCAGTTGGATATTGGCTCTCGCTCTCATCGCTAAGGGATGGAGGGATTCGTTATTTGTAACCGTCTCCAGGGCGGATCTGGAGTCGCAGTATACATTGCATACCGCCCCCCTGTCCAAGACCGCCCTTCCGGTCGCCTCTGCCAAAGCCAGCAGTTCCGCCTGATAGACGGAGCAACAATCCGGGAGCTTGAGCTTTCGGGTACTCGTCTCTGCAGCACCCTTCCAGATGGAGAGCGCTGCACCGACTTTCCCTTCAATCTTGCTCCCGTCAGTATAGATGTTGAGCTCGTTACTGTTGTGTTGCTCGATTGTTGCTCCGTCTGTCAGGCAGGAGAAGTGTAATTGCGTTTGGTGCGCAGGGTGTAGTTTGTGTGTGTGTGGCACGGGTTTCTCCACCTCTCGGTCACCTATTACTCGCCGGGAATAACCTTTCTTCACCTCATAAAGCGAGGCTGCTTCCCGGACTCTAATGTCCAAGGGAAGCAGCCCGGCGAGTAGTAGCCCCGAGTGTAGAGAAACCGTGCGGTGTGACTTTGTGATCTTTTGCACGAATCCCCTTTGCACCGCATTCAGTTGGTGTTGGACCCCAATTTTGAGCGTCGCGGTTGCCCACGCGCTCGCCGCGTACATGATTGTGGGCTCTATGACGGCCACGTAGATGGCCCTGATTATTTCAGGGTCGAGACCCCAACTCACTCTAGCAGCCCTCGAGAGCTGTTTGTAGAAGTTGAGAGCCCTCCTGCAGACGCTCGCGGCATGAGCGTTAAAGGTCAACTTGTGATCGACGGTGAGACCCAACAGTTTGATCTCATTGACCATGCCAACATCCACGCCTCCCATCCTAAGGTGGGGGGTGTCATATTTCAACTTGCGTGTGATCACCATTGCCATGGTTTTGTGCGGCGCGAAGTTCAACTTGTTTATGACACCCCAGCTCCTTACATCCTCCAGCGTGGTGTTGGCATGTTCCTGAATCTCCTGTGCTGTCTCTCCGTCGAAAACAAGGACGACGTCATCCGCAAACGCCTGCACGTAGACTCCCCTACGCTCCAGGAGTTTTAAGAGCGGATCCAGTATCAGGTTCCACAAAATCGGGCCCCCGATGGATCCCTGAACGCATCCTTTCTCGGTCTGACGAACGACTTCCTCCCCCGCGTATCGTACCCGGACCCTGCGGCAACTCATGTAGCTGTCAAGTACCCTCCTCAAGTTCACTGGGCAGTCTTCCTCTGCCAGTCGGACTCGGATTGCAGGCCACCACGCGCTATCGAAGGCCCCCTCTATGTCCAACGAAACCACCGTGACGATCTTCTTTTGTTTCGTCTTCTCACGTATGTGTTGCATCAGAACATAGAGGGAGTCCTCGGTACCTCTCTGGGGCATGAATCCGAACTGGCGAGAGCTCATACCCGGGAGAAGGTGGAACTTGAGTCGGGTGACGATCAGCTTCTCATAAATTTTGCCCAGTACTGGTAGAAGTCCTATGGGCCGATACGACTTCGGAGTTGTGTACGTCGCTTTTCCCGGCTTCCTTAACACCACGACAGTAGCCTCCTTCCAGGGCTCAGGGAAATGACCGAGTTCCAGGCATTTGTTCAGTATCCCCAGGAACAGGGCTGGGTCGTTCTTTACGGTCATTTGGCATATGTCGGCCGTGAAGCCATCAGCTCCGGGGGCTTTCTTGGGGTTGAAGGCATTAACCGCAGACATCAGTTCTGCCAGCGTGAATGGTGGGTCGCATTTTTCATTATGTTTCTTATCATTCACTTTCTCTGCTTGAGCTCTGATCCTGCGGTGGTCGGTGTTGTCGCTTTCCTCAGAGTCCTTTGGATAAAAGGTTTCCGCGAGAACTTTGGCAGATTCTTTCGCGTTCAACACTATGCCTCCAACCTCCAATGGCAAGTCCTCCTCCCTGTTCTGCGTCCTGCCTATAACCCTGTAAATCCCGTCCCAGACCCCTTCCCGATCCTGTTTCCCACAGAACTCTTTCCAACTCTTAACCTTAGCTCTCTTAACTTCTAATTCATAATCATTTTTCTTTTTCAGGTACTCGTCGTACACCATCTGCTTCCGGTCGGGCGCGGCGCAGCGGATTCTCCTCTTCCTGGTGGTGACTTCCTTCTTCAGTTTTGCGAGTTCTTCGGACCACCACGGCATGGTAAGTGTTTGTTTATTTTTCTTTTTGGGTATGGTGTCTGTGCATGCGTGTGTTATGGCTTCTGTGTATGTGTGTATTGTTGTCTCCAATTGCTCTACAGTGTGTATTTGGTTTATTGTTGTATGTGTTATTTGTTTATCCTGATTAAATTGGTCCAGTTTCTCACGAAACTGGGCCCAATTTGCTTTTTTAGTGTTGTAGAGCCGGGTTGTCCTGATGATGTGTGTACCTATTGATTTGTGTAGCTGTATGTTGAATGTGATGCCGTTGTGGTCCGAGCTCGTGAAGTTCTCCTCTACTCTCCAGCCTTCCACCAGTCCCAGGAGGTCCGCCGAGCAGGCCGTTACGTCGACGAAACTGGTGTAACGTTTGCCCCCTCTGATGGTGTCAAACGTTGGCACCTGTCCAGAATTAATGATATGAAGATCCAGCTCATCGAGGGTGCTTCTGAGTTCTTCTCCTCTATGGTTCGTCGTCGGGCTGCCCCACCAGGTACTCCAGGCGTTTACGTCTCCTCCTATCACCAACCTCGTTAAGCCAATCTCTCTCCCGATCTTCGCGACGTGCTCTAGATATGGAGCAATGGGTTCATCCTTTTCGAAGTAGAGCGACACCAGGGTAATCCTCCAGGCACTGGTCTGGATCCCCACCACGGTGATGTTGTTGGTGGTGAGTTGCGGGTACGGTATCACGTCTAATGTAGAGTCGAGTACGGCTATTGCCGTTTTCGACGTCCCTTCTCCTTCGCCAGTGCTCTGGAACACCCGGACACCCCGGTACGCTCTCATTCGTCTGGCATTGCCCACGTATGGCTCTTGGAGGAGAGCAACTGCAAAACCTCGTTTAGCTGCTTCTATGAGAGCTTCTTCGGTAGCTAGCTGCTTCCTCTGGAGGTTGGCTTGCGCGATTTTGTACAGGACGCCCTTAGCAATAGGCCACGGTGGTTCTCGCGAGTGCGTCCCACTTGCGCCTCACCGGGCAGTCGTTGCTAAAGGCGTTGTGGTCCGTCCTGTCCATTTTCGCCTTCCGACAGTTTACACAGCCGGGTGGAACTTCAGCCAGCCATTCTACGCAATCCGTTTTATGGTGCTCACCCCCGCAGTGGCTGCACACGTCGACCGTTTCGTGACAGAATCGCTTCCCGTGTCCGTACCCCAAACAGCGAGAGCACTGTATGAGGGGGGACTGGTCGGCGACTCTGACTCTCTGCAAGTCGATGTGTGCAGCCCCTGCGCCGGTCAAGCACTGCCAGATCCGTGGCGACACTCTGACCACCACATGTGAGGTCAGGTGATTTCTTGCCTTTCGTCGGAAGCGGATTTCAATGTTTTCCTCGCTGTTCACATCTCCTAGCAGGTGCCTGTTCTGGTTGCGGATGGCTTTTCTAATATCCTCGTCAGTGTTGCTGTTTAGGACGCCGTACATAATAATGAGAGGGTCTTTGTTTTTTACCTCCTCTACATTTAATTGACTGTCCGTGTCCCTGATCTTGTCCCGAACCTTTTTAATTTCTTCCTGGTTTCGACACCCGACTATGATTTTCCTGTCCCTTGCCTTTCGTACCTTATCCACCCTCACTCCTTCCTCCCTTGCATTTATAACCTTTCTTATCTTTTCGAAGACCTGGTCACCTGTCTCCTTTTCGTTTTTCGACGTGATGACGATGGAATGCATAGCGAGCGTCTCTCCGGGAGCTTTCCTCGGCGAGGCGCCCGCTACACTTGCATAGGTTTGTCTTCTCTCATAGAAGTCTTGCTGCTTGCGTAGAGTTCCAGCCAGTTTTTCCATTTCTTCCTTATTTTCTCTTAACTGCTGACTATGCTCCTCCATCCTTTTCATCACGTCTGTCCTCTGTAGCTGCTCATCTTCCCTTACCCTTAGTCTATTTTCTGGCATTCCTGTCATCTCCCTTTTCTTTTCTTTTACCTCCTCCTCTAGCTCCTTTACTAAGTTGTATAGCCTTTCGACAGCCTCTGTTAACCCGTTTTTTATCTCTGTTTTCAGGTTCTTGCTGGAGGAGAGATGCTGTTTGGCTGTGGAGAGGCAAGCTTTTGCCTCACTCGTCCTGCTTTTATACTTAGTCGGAGTTCGCTCCGTCCCCGACGTCGAGGCCGCCGCTCCTCCCCGCTGCTGCTCGAGCCGGGCGCCGGGAGCCGGCGCGGCCGGAGCCGCGGCCGGGGCCGGGGCCGGGGCCGGGGCCGGAGCCGGGGCCGGGGCCGGGGCCGCGGCCGCGCGGACTCTCGGCTTATAGGCCTTGGCGTACAGTTGCGCGGAGGAAGCGCGCGCGGCGGGCGGCGATATCGACGTCCGGGCCTCGATCGCTCCGACAGTACGCTGTACCAGCCGCCCCTCCTCCCTGTCCTGCTTCACTACCGAGGGGCCAGCCCTCTCTGTCATGTCGCTGCTCTCCTTCTCCTCAGGCGACTTGCTTGTCCTCTTGGAGGCCATGGTCTTGAGGGGGGTTCGGAACATTACGCCGCGGGATTCGTGCAAAGTTCAAAATTTCCGGTTGTCGTGTAAAGGGCGACAACACGGAGTCAGTCTTTTAAAAGTAAATGTAAATAGTGTGTGTATGTGTGTGTGACCAAAGGCCGACAGGTCAAGTAATATATATAAATAGATAAGATAGTCAAAACAAAAAGAATACAAAGAATAAAAATAAAAAATTTTTTAAAAATATAATTTTTGGTCAACTGTAGAGTTGACTCTACCGTCGTCTTATTATTACAATGGTGTAAGGTCAGGGTAAAAATTGGTATACACAATTACTTAAAATGGTAAAATTTATAAAAATATTTTTAGCTCTACGTAGAGTCTTTGTCCAGTATAGTTAGGTAGTCCTGCTGAAGCTCTACTGAACACAAAAAACCGCGTGTCCGTAGGACGCGGGGTTCAGGAGTTACAACTGATTTAGTACCTTATCACTTATCACAAAGTGGTGGAACTAAAGTAGGTCAAGGGGGCGTGTCTGTGGGCGGGCTGGGGAGGAGCTCGTAATAAGGCACGTCGCAGATGGGATGGGAGTTACTAGGGTTACACAGATGGGTGGTGATACCTGAAGTGGGTGTAAGGGGATTTTAAAAAATGTTGAGGTTAGGGGTGGGGGAGGGTATGGGGGGGGGGGCGAATAGTTAAATTTATTTTTAAAGCAATAAAGAAAATATAGAATTCAATAAAGTAATAAAATTCAAAATTATAATTTTAAAATTTGAAATATGTATTAGTATTACAATTTAAAAAGAATGATAATAATAATAATATTAATTAATAATAATAATGAAATAATTTTTAAGTGAATATAATGAAACTTAATGAACCCAATTGAAAGATTTTAAGGGGGGGGGGCGAATAAATATTTATTTAATTGTAAGGATTTAATATTTGGGATAAGTAGACTACTGTTATTACGGAAAAAAAAAAAAAAAAAAAAAAAAAAAAAAAAAAAAAAAAAAAGGGGGGGAATTGGGGGCGGGCTACAAAACTTGTGTACTAGACTACGTCTAGTACACAAGCCGTTGTCAAAAAAGGGCTGCGACGCTCCGTTCACGAGATACAGGACTTTTTACTCAGACCTTCTTTTGGAAGTCGGTCAGTGCCGCGCGAATCGATGTTCCGTTCCTTAGATTTACAAACTTAAGTTTGCAGCTGCGTGAAAATCGACTGTCGCGTACTATCTAGTATTTTTCCAGAACCCTTCGAGACGCGTGGGGTTTGGTACTTCCAAAAGATAGGCCTTGAACCTACCTAACTACTTATACTAAACTTATATACTAACACAGGTGTCAATTCGCAGGAATTAAATTATACAAAAGGGAAGCAAATTTTTCGGGCTACTAAATTAAGATGGCGCTGGCTCGCGTAATTTGAAACCCAAAATGAGGATTCCAGGGGGAGGTCGCAGAGCCGAGTTTTTGGGTTCTCTGGAATCGTCTGCTGTAAAAAATGAGTTCTACAGCGTCAGATTCCAGATCAGATATCCCGGTCCCGAGCTACAACCCCCTAAAGTTTCTGGAATCCCCGGTTTGTTTTCCTTTGCCAATCGGTCGGAGTAAGTTTCAAATTAATGTTTTACTGTCAAATTTTAATATTAAAAATACAATTTATATATTACTAGATAGCCTGTGAAGCAGACTACCCTGGACTAATTTTATAATTACAATTTTAATACTCCAACTCGAGATATTCGTCCTGGAATTCCTACCTAAACTAATACTAAACTTAACCTAATTTTTACAAATAAGCTCCTATCTCCCAAAATATATTATTTAAAAATCTAAAAATTTACACTTTAACTAAGACTAGGGTACTACACAATATACTAATTTATGGGGTTGATTGGGGGTAGTTTTCACCCCCCACGTGTTGGCCTAAAAAACTGTTTATATTAATAACTCTTTTATTTGGAGGGATAAAAATCTAAAAATTTTCACAAAGTTGGGGATCGTACTAGTGCAATTTTTGATGAAATAAAAAATAGGGGTAAAAGATCTGTTTTGGGAGATAGGGCTGTCCAAAAAATACATAAAACTTAAAATACTTGTATCTCCGTTCCTGGGGGTCCGATCTGGAAGCGGAAAGTGGCTCCCGGCTGCTCTCGATGGTCTTCCTCAGGAACGGTGATGAGATCCCGGGGGATGCTTCGGGATCGGGAAACACGTGGCCACGTGTTTTCAGTGTTTTTGGTTTTCCCTTCGGAAAACTCTTCGGAAAAATTCCGGAAAAAATTTCGTCGCGTGCTCCTCTTCAGCGCTCGTCTTCTGGCAGGTTCAAAAGTGGGTGTCGCAGATCTCGATGTGGCGGCGTTCAGCTCTTTTGTGGCCCGGGCGAGGTTTTGGGCGGTTTTCCGGGAATATCCCGAGAACCGCTTAACTCTCGAGCCCGAGACTGGTGTCGTTAAAAAGGTCTTGCCGAGACGCACACGCACATATGCAACACTCCACTATTTTCACGAAAAAACCCACAATTGCGATTTTCAGAGACTTAAAATTGCGCGGAGCGGTTAAACAGTGATGCGCTCACGTCAGAGGACAGCACGCGACTGGGTTAGGTTAGGTTAGGTTAGGTTAGGTTAGGTTAGGTTAGGTTAGGTTAGGTTAGGTTAGGTTAGGTTAGGTTAGGTTAGGTTAGGTTAGGTTAGGTTAGGTTAGGTTAGGTTAGGTTAGGTTAGGTTAGAGAACAGAGTGGCGCAGTGGAAGCGTGCTGGGCTCATAACCCAGAGGTCCCTGGATCGAAACCACGCGCTAGAAATCTTTCCCCCTCGAATGGGTTCCCGCCTTTCCGTGGCGGGGGGGATAAGTAGCCGGGCCGCTTTGCCCGGTGAAACTAAGAGGAACCCCAAGTGGAGGCTCGGGCCGGCGCCCTGGACATTCCGGGAAGCGGCGGTCTGGGCCTAGGCGGTCTTGATTGACTGCGGGGCCTCTCCACGAGTCCCTATGTTCAGCATAGGGCGTGGACGGGGCGGGTCGGGGTCCAGAAATGGACCAGCGGATCTTCGGGTCGGAGGATGGCCGGCCTTCAAGGCTGGCGGCGCGGAAGGGATCGGTCAACTCGGCCACCCTTTCGGGCACACCGGGAATGGGTCGTCCGTGGACGACGATGGGGGGCGCATCGTGCCTTCCTGTGGGGTAGGCTCGGCCGGCGTCCTGGATAGTCCGGGTAGCGGCGGTCGAGTCTCGGCGGCCTTGAGTGGCTGCGGGGCCCGGTCGGCGTCTCAGCCTTATGCTGAGTAGCGGCGACGCGGGTCGGGCGACCTGGGTGGTATTAAAACCATCGCCCAGTGTCGTCGGGGGAGGTCTCCGCACCCTCTCCTGCACCGGCTCTCCACTGTACGCTTCAAAGACCCCGTATTGCGGTAAGGGGTACGTTGCGGCAGTGTGGGGGCCGAAGGGGGCTTGCCTTAATTGGCCGGCCCCAGAGCAAGGAAAAGCTTGAAACAAAAACCCGTGAGAAAACACGTTAAAACCTGCGGATACCTGGGGACCTCCGCAGTATGTACCCTTACCCCCGGAATGAGCGTCACCCGGGGGTGGACCTTTATTTCGTCTCCACTCGTGGGATTTATTATGGAAATTTCAAAAATTAAAAACGTTGGAAGGAGAGGGCCTGGCCCTGAAGGCGTGGTAGACGTCGAGGAGTCTGACTCCTCAACGTGTGGGAGCATGGTCTCGGTGGCAGAGTCGCCAGACCGGTTCGTGGACGCGAGACGCTTGCGAAAGCGGTCGCGTGGAGCAAACAGCTGTCTAGGCTCCGACAACGAGGTGGACGCTCCAGCCGTGAAGATGGCGACAGCGTCGAAAGTCGCAGAGCGAAGAGGCAGGGGTCGGCCGCCCACTACGGGCGAATATGTCGGCCTCGCCAAAGCCAAGGCGGCTCTCGTAGCTGCCGAGAGGCAGGAGATGGAGCTCCGGGCTGAGCGCGAGGTAGCGGAGATGACGACATCTCTGCGATCTCGGGCGTCGGCGCGGCTCTCCGAAACATCGGCGGATGACGATGTGGACGACGAGCTGGCCGCCGACATCTTCGGTAGGGTGCAGGACTGCCTGGCCACAATTAATCATGTGGCCACAAAGTCCAGCAACCTAAAGGGAACGTTTCAACGTTCCCTGAAGGTGTCGGCGACGGAGATTGGGAGTCTGACGGAGCGCCTGCGCAAAAGGTCCTCAACCGAGGAGACCAAGAAGCTGCAGGCCTCCAACAGGCGTCTTAAAGAGGAAGTTGCGGACCTGCGCAAGCAAGTGGCTGAGCTCAGCGTAGAGATGGCGAGTCTCCGAGCTTCCGCTCCTCCACAGGCCTCGGGATCCTTGATCCGAAACGAGGTTCGCCCGGTGGAGGAGCTGGAGCAGGCCATCCTGCGCCAGGTTGGCGACATGATGAGCGCGCGACTAGACGCCTTGGAGGAACGCCTCCTTCCGGAGAAGCGCGTCCGGCCGCCTCTGGCCGCAGACCGGAGGAACGCGGTGGCCCCAAAGGCTGGGTCTGCGCCAAACTCTGCGCCGACACCGTCGCAAGCTCTTCCCCTTGAAAGGCCCAAACCCAGCAAGGGCAAGGGTAAGGGCAAGGCAAGGGCAGCGGCCCCTGTAGCTGAACTGCCTCCTCCACCGCCACCGACTCTGTCGGAGCCATGGACGGAGGTGGTGAAGCGCGGGAGGGCGAAGAAAAGGGAGCAGCGGCCTACGGCAGCACAGCCGGAGCGGCCTCGGGCCGGACCACCCGCCCCGCCAACGAAAGCGGGGCCTAAAAAGGCCAAGCTCCGCCCCCAGCGCACTGCAGCAGTGGTGATTACGCTGCTACCGGGGGCGGAAGAGAAGGGTTTGACCTATCAAAAGGTCCTTGGAGAGGCGAAGGGTCGGATTGACTTGTCCGACTTTCCGCCTCTCAAAATGCGGGTGGCGGCCAATGGGGGCCGAATTCTTGAAGTGCCCGGCTCGGCGAAGGCGGAGAGAGCGGACTCCCTCGCCCTCAAACTGCGGGAGGTGTTTCAGGGCGCGGAAGAGACCATCAGGGTCTCAAGGCCCGTCACCACCGCCGATTTGAGGGTTAGCGGCCTCGACGACTCTGTCGGTCCGGCCGAACTCACGGAGGCCCTCGTCGGGGCCGGAGGCGGCGCCGCGCCGGAATATAAGGTCGGCGAAATAAGGAAGGGTGCGGCGGGCATGGGGACGGCATTCGTCCGATGCCCTGTGACCGCCGCCAAGAAGTTGGTTGCCAACGGCAGCCGACTCCTGGTGGGTTGGGTGTCGGCGCGGGTCCAACTGTTGGACGCCCGACCTCGCCGCTGCTTCCGGTGTCTTGCACTGGGCCACGTCAGGGCCCAGTGCAAGTCAGAGGTGGACCGCAGCGATGAGTGCCATCGCTGCGGTCAAAAAGGCCACAAAGCCAGTGGCTGCTCTGCCGCCCCCCACTGCACACTGTGTGCAGCAGCGGGGAAGCCGGCAGACCACCTCTCCGGGGGCAAGGCCTGCGCCAAGCCCCCGTCGAAAGCAGAGGCGCGAAGAAAACCTGCTGCGACTGAGGCCAAGGCCAAGTCGCAGCAGACTCGCCCCGCAGAAGGGCAGGCGTCGCGAATGGAGGAAAGTTAATGTCGGACAGACTTACTTTCCTCCAGGCGAACATCAACCACTCGGCCAGAGCTCAGGATGTCCTCCTCCAGAGCATGGCCGAGCGGTTGACACAAGTGGCTGTGGTCGCCGAACCGTACAGGGTCCCGCCCAGAAGTGACTGGATCGGGGATCTTGACGGTTTGGTGGCGATCACCACCCAGTCGCCTGCCCGATCCCCTCCCCTTGAGGGCGTGGTCAGGGGTAGGGGATTTGTGGCCGCCAGAATGGCCGGGACGGTGGTTGTGGGGGCGTATTTCTCCCCCAACAGGGCCCTCGCCGAGTTCGAGGACTTCCTCAGCGAGGTGGGGACCCTGATCGGCCAGAACCGTCCCAGGCCAATCATCCTCCTTGGAGACCTCAACGCCAAGTCTAGGGCATGGGGATCTTCAAGGACGGATGCACGAGGCGAGGCCCTCAGCGAGTGGGTGGTGGCAGCGGGGCTATGCGTCCTTAACCGCGGGTCCACGGACACGTGTGTGCGGCGCTCGGGAGGGTCAGTGGTCGACGTGACCTTTGCGACCCCCGAGATCGCGGTGCGTGTCCGGGACTGGGAGGTCCTGGTGGATGAGGAGACGCTCTCCGACCACCGGTACATCCGGTTCAGCGTCTCCTCGTCTTCGGCGGGTCAGGGCCCGCGGTTGCCAGCTGCGGTCGGCCCTCGGTGGGCGCTAAACCGCCTGGACGTCGAGTTGCTGCAGGAGGCAGCGATCGTCCAGGCGTGGAACGCCCCCCCCTCGTCGGAAGTAGACCTGGACGCAGAGGCCGATGGATTGTGCAGGGCCATGGCACATGTGTGCGATGCTGCCATGCCTCGCGCTAGGCCTGCACAATCCAAGCGCCAGGTCTACTGGTGGAACGAGGGGATCGCCGAGCTCCGCCGCCAGTGTCTGGCAGAGCGCCGCCGCTACCAGCGGTACCGCCGGAGGAGGCGCCAGGACGCTGAGGAGCTTGACGCCCTCTATGCCACGTATAGAGGTGCGTGCCAGGCCCTTCGCATCGCCATCGGCGAAGCAAAGGCGGAGGCCTGGCGAGAGCTCTTGGCGTCGCTGGAGCGGGACCCGTGGGGACGGCCGTACAAGTGGGCGAGGCAGAAGCTTCGCCCATGGGCCCCCCCGGTCACCAGCACCATGGAACCGGCGGTCCTGCAGCGTGTGGTCGAGGGACTGTTCCCCGCTAGTCCGGGGACCGAATTTGTCCCTCCCACCCTGGTGGCACGCGGCGCACCGGCGGAGGAAGAGGTGCCTGAAGTCTCGCCGGGTGAGCTGGGCGCGGCCGTCCTGCGGATGAGGGCCAAAAACACGGCGCCGGGCCCTGATGGGATTCCCGGTCGCGCGTGGGCCCTCGTCCAGGAGTCGCTGGAGGAGCGCATAAGGTCGCTGTTCGACCGCTGCCTCCAGGAAGGCCGGTTCCCCAAGCGGTGGAAGCAGGGCCGTCTCGTCCTTTTGCGAAAGGAGGGGCGCCCTGCGGATGCGCCGGCGGGATACCGGCCAATCGTGCTGCTTGATGAGGCGGGCAAGCTCTTAGAGCGCGTCGTAGTCGCCCGCCTCGTCAAGCACCTGGAGGTGGTCGGGCCGGACTTGGCCGACACCCAGTTCGGGTTCAGGAGAGGTCGCTCGACTGTGGACGCCATAGCCCACGTCCGCGACCTCTCCGAGGAGGCGTGCTCCAGCGGCGGGGTGATGTTGGCGGTGTCTTTAGACATCGCGAACGCTTTCAACACCCTGCCCTGGAGCGTAATATTGGGAGCGCTGGGGTACCATAGGGTGCCCCAGTACCTCCGACGCCTCGTGGGGGACTACCTGTCCGACAGGCAGGTAGTCTACCCCACAAAGAATGGGGAAGGTCGGAGCCCCATGACCCGCGGCGTTCCACAGGGGTCCGTGTTGGGCCCCACCCTGTGGAACGTCGGTTACGACTGGGTGTTGCGGGGCGCTAACCTCCGTGGCGTCGGCGTAGTTTGTTACGCTGACGACACGCTGGTTACCGCCCGGGGGCAGACGTTCAGGGAAGCGTCTGTCCTGGCCACTGCCGGGGTCGCGGCGGTGGTGGCTCGGATTCGGCGGCTGGGTCTGGAGGTGGCGCTCCATAAATCCGAGGCCATTTGTTTTCATGGTCCTCGGAGGAAGCCGCCTGCAGGCTCAGCGATCGTGGTTGGGGGAACCTCCATTGCTGTCGGGTCGACACTGAAATACCTCGGTGTCGTGCTCGATAGCAGGTGGAGGTTCGGGGCTCACCTCGAGCAGCTGAGCCCGAGGCTAGTGGGGGCGGCGGGTGCGTTGAGCCGCCTCCTACCGAACCTCGGGGGAGGAGATCCGAGCTGCCGCCGCCTCTATATGGCGGTGGTTCGCTCCATGGCCCTCTACGGGGCTCCTATATGGGCCGGCTCCCTAAACTCCAGGGAGGCCGCCCGACTACATAGGAGCCAGAGGGCCATGGCGGTGAGAGTGTGTCGGGGATACCGCACACTCTCACACGAAGTTGCCTGCGTCCTCGCAGGCTCCCTCCCGTGGGATCTGGAGGCCGAGGTTCTGTCCTCGGTCTACTGGCGCAGAGTGCGGGCGCGCGAGGAGGACCTGCGGCCCGCCCCACGGGAGTTGGAGCAGTGGCGACAGAGGGCCAGGGACGCCGCCCTCGAGTCGTGGGGTGGACGACTCTCGATGGATCGGAGAAGGGGGGCCGGGGCTGCTCGGTTTCTGGAGGCGGTCCGGCCCGTACTGAAGGAGTGGGTCCATCGAGGGCACGGGGGTCTCACCTTCCGGCTGACTCAGGTCCTCTCGGGACATGGATGTTTCGGGAGGTACCTGTTCAGCGTGGCCCGGAAGGAGGAGACCCCGGAATGCCACCAATGCGGCTGCGCGGAGGAGACGGCGCAGCACGTGCTGGAGGCATGCCCGGGGGCGGCGGAGCCGCGGCTGGCTTTGGCCGCGGCGGTTGGCGGAGACCTCTCGCTGCCGGCCATCCTAGCTAGGATGGTCGCCGACGAGGGGTCCTGGGAGGCGATGGTCTCCTTCTGCGAGGAAGTGATGTCGCAGAGGGAGGCCGAGGAGCGGGAAAGAGAGAGAGACCCTCTCTCACACCCGCTCCGAAGGGAGCGGACACGGGGGCGAGCCAGACGGGCTCGCACTCCGTCTCCGCTAGGAGGGCCTAGAGCGGCGGGTGCGGGGGCACCCGCTGCTTCGCAGTAATGGGGCCCTCCAGAGTGGTCGACGCGTTTTGATGTTCCGACGCGTCGCCACGAAGTGGGAGGGGGTGGCCACCCCCTACCCGAGGTGGGTCCGCCTTCACGGCGGACATGGGCTGGGCGGGGCTGCGGTGATTTAATGGACCCGTAGCTCCGCCCATTGCCTGGAGGAACACCCCAGGGTTTTTAGTGGGTATGCCGCCACTAGGGCGGTGACTCCCACATAACCACCCTGCCCCCCCCGGGGTGGGTGTGGTATCCATAAAGGATTTTCCCTGGGTCACAAAAAAAAAAAAAAAAAAAGGTTAGGTTAGGTTAGGTTAGGTTAGGTTAGGTTAGGTTAGGTTAGGTTAGGTTAGGTTAGGTTAGGTTAGGTTAGGTTAGGTTAGGTTAGGTTAGGTTAGGTTAGGTTAGGTTAGGTTAGGTTAGGTTAGGTTAGGTTAGGTTAGGTTAGGTTAGGTTAGGTTAGGTTAGGTTAGGTTAGGTTAGGTTAGGTTAGGTTAGGTTAGGTTAGGTTAGGTTAGGTTAGGTTAGGTTAGGTTAGGTTAGGTTAGGTTAGGTTAGGTTAGGTTAGGTTAGGTTAGGTTAGGTTAGGTTAGGTTAGGTTAGGTTAGGTTAGGTTAGGTTAGGTTAGGTTAGGTTAGGTTAGGTTAGGTTAGGTTAGGTTAGGTTAGGTTAGGTTAGGTTAGGTTAGGTTAGGTTAGGTTAGGTTAGGTTAGGTTAGGTTAGGTTAGGTTAGGTTAGGTTAGGTTAGGTTAGGTTAGGTTAGGTTAGGTTAGGTTAGGTTAGGTTAGGTTAGGTTAGGTTAGGTTAGGTTAGGTTAGGTTAGGTTAGGTTAGGTTAGGTTAGGTTAGGTTAGGTTAGGTTAGGTTAGGTTAGGTTAGGTTTTTTTTTTTTTTTTTTTTTTTTTTTTTTGTCCGGGCGCATTCGTCGGCCCGGCCCGCGAGCTATGTCCCTAACCGAGTCAGGGGTTTAACACATTCCATTTATTTACTGTCTCTTAATTCTATTACATTTTTGAGAGAATTTACCTATAATTTTTACCTACATTTTACTAACTTATCTTTATTTCTTAAGGTTACATTTATTTAATTTCTATTTTTCTATTCATTCCTATCCTTTGTTTATTTCTTAAGGTTACATGCATTTTGTTTAGTTTATCTAAGTTATCCTACTTGTCTTTATTTATTATACACATTTTATTTCATTTACATATTTATTTCTATCTTATTTTTAATTTTCTTATAATTACACACATTCAAACTTAACGTTATTTTACATCTTAAACTTACAATTTACAATGCTACATCCTATATAAAATAAAATATATAAGTTTAGCATTTCTTATTTATCTATTTCTTTTTATCACCCTATTTGCAATTTTTGCGGTAAATTCCAGAAAATCATCGCGTATATCTCGGTTATTTATTATACTGCTTATGTTTTCGACTGTTATCTTGCACCCTATCTTTTGTTCAGTCTGAAACCTTTCTAGAGAGTAGGCTGGACATTCCGTCAGTATGTGGGGGATGCTTTCTACCTTGTCTGGTTCGCAAATACATGCCGGGCTGTCCTTGCACCTGAAATCATTCAGGTATAAGGAGAATCCGCCATGTCCGGTCATTATTTGCGTCATCACCCCCACCGGTTGGAGTCTTTTGATGTGACTGAAGGCCTGTAACGCGTCTGGGAAGAAGATCTTGGTGACCATCGCCGTGTCTGCTGACTTATACCTCCGATTCCATTCGTCACGCGTTTCCAAACGGATCTGGCGTTTGACGAATGAAATCGGGACTCTGTCGTAGTCTGGTTTGGTCTTTGGTTTCAAGGCTGCGATCTTGGCAAGCTCGTCTGCTCTCTCATTGCCCACCAGTCCTGCATGGGCTTTAATCCAGAACAGTGCAACCAGTTTGTTCTGGGCTTTGCACTGCTCTAGATTACCCCGTGCTTCGGTGGCCAGGGGATGTAGGGAGCGTCGGCTTGCGAGGGTTTCCAATGAGGATCTTGAGTCGCTGTAGATACCGTAACTTGTTTCGGGTCTTTTTAGTATCTCCCTCGTTGCCCTACAGATTGCCAGCAGCTCGGCTTGGTATACAGTGCCATAGGACGGCAGTTTTAATTTTATGCTCCTGGTTTCGGTGCCGTTTGTCCAGAAAGAGAGAGCCGCCCCCACCTTCCCCTCGATCTTGCTGCCGTCTGTGAATATGCATACCTCTTGGTTCCCGTGCATATCCACTCGACTTTGGTCTTCAAGGCATACAAAAGGCCAGCTTGATTGTTCTGCTGGATGGGGTAGGTCGCTGAAGGCCGTTTGCCGCTCTATCTCTCTGTCCCCCAGCAGCGCGAATGATCCGCCCCTCCTCGCCTCGTACAGCGCAGCTGCTTCCTGTATCCTCAAGTCGAGGGGGAGCAGACCAGTCAGCACCAGAGCAGAGTTCAAGGAGACAGTGCGGTAAGCTTTGCACAGCTTTTGTGCGAACCCTCTTTGGACCGTGTTCAGCATCTTTTGAACGCCCAGTTTTTTAGTTGCGGGTGCCCAAGCGCTGGCAGCGTACATTATTATCGGCTCCACGACGGCCGTGTATATGGTGCGTATGACATCCGGATGGAGACCCCAGCTGACCCGGGCTGCCCGTGACAACTGCTTGTACACATTTAAAGCCTTCTTGCAGACGTTTGAAGCGTGGGTGTTGAATGTCAGCTTGTTGTCAATGGTCAGCCCCAGTACCTTGATCTCAGCTGACATGCCAATGTCAACTCCCCCCATGCTCAGAAGTGGGGCGTCAAATTTGAGCTTACGCGTGATCACCATTGCTTTGGTTTTTTGTGGTGCGAATTTGAGCTTATTGTTGACGCCCCAGTTCCGAACATATGAGAGAGCATCGTTGGCACGCCGCTGAACTTCAAGGGCTGTGTCTCCATCGAATACCAATATCACGTCGTCCGCAAATGCCTGGTTATAAACGCTCCGCTGTTGCAAGCCTTTTAGCAGGGGATCGATGAGAAGGTTCCATAAAATAGGGCCGCCAATTGACCCTTGTACACATCCTTTATTGGTTGCCTTCGTCACCTCTTCGCCCGCGTACCTGAGCTTGATCTTTCTGCCCTGCAAGTAGCTGTCGATGGTTCGTCTGACGTTGACAGGGCATCCCTCCTGGGCCAGTCTGACTTTTATGGCGGGCCACCACGCGCTATCGAAGGCTCCCTCTATGTCCAGCGATATAACAGTTATAAGTTTTTTCTGTTTTAATTTATCGCTTATATGTTGAAGCAGGTCATAGAGGGAGTCTTCGGTGCTGCGCTGTGGCATGAAGCCATACTGGTGCATGCTAAGTTTTGGCAGGATGTGCCATTTTATTCTGCTCACCAGCAGCTTCTCCAAAATCTTTCCTAACACTGGCAACAGCCCAATTGGTCGATACGATTTGGGGCTCGTGTAGTCTGTCTTCCCAGGCTTTCTCAGTATTACGACTGTCGCTTCTTTCCAAGCTTCTGGGAAGTGACCCAGTGTAAGACACTTGTTTGCCAGTGTTAAGAAAGCTTCCGGGTCGTGCGCTATAGCTCTCTTGCAGATGTCTGCCGTTAGCCCGTCTTGTCCCGGAGCTTTCTTCGGGTTAAAGCTGTTTGTGGCGGTCATTAGCTCCTCTATGGTAAAAAGCGGGTCATGGTATTCATCATGTCTCTGTCTGTTTACCTGTTCCGCCTCCTCCCTGATTCGCCTATGTTCGACGTTGTCGCTTTCCTCGCTATCTTCCGGGTAGAAGGTGTCGGCCAGCAGAATGGCTGATTCCCTCTGCCCCAAAACTGCACCCTCCTTAACCAGAGGCATGTCTTCTGTCCTATGTGTCGTTCTCCCTATTACTCTGTATATCCCTTCCCAGACCCCTTCCCTATCCTGCTTCTCACAGAATCCCTTCCAGCTACTTGTCTGAGCCTTTTTAACTTGTTCTTCATAATTCCGCTTTTCTTTCAGGTACTCCGAGATCACCTTCTCCCTGCGGACTGGCGCTGCACAACGGATCCTGCGTTTCCTGGTGGCGACCTGTTTCTTCAACTTGGCGAGTTCTTCGGACCACCATGGTAAGTTTACTTACCATGGTGGTTCGATAGTCTCTGGTTCGATAGCCTTCCCCCCACTCCGCTCCTTTTCCTGTCCTTTCCTTTTCCCTCCAAGCTCCGCTTCTGATTCCTTAACCAGTTGGTATAGTCGGTCTACTGCCTTTTGGACCTCTTCCTTGATTTCAGTTTTGATGTTTCTGGAGTTGTTGAGGTGGAGCTTGGCACTGTTCAGGTGTGCTCGCGCCTCAGCAACTCTGCTGAGCGGCTTCGTCTGCGGGCTCTTAATGGTCATGCCAATAGATTGGCGGCGGGGCTCTTGATCCCTCGGGGGCGCCTCTTCAGGAGTTTTCGCACGGCCCGACAAGGCGGCGACGGGATGCGGCGCGGAAGGCGCTGCTATGGCCGCCGGCCTTGTCGGTGGGCTTTGCGGTAGGAGTGGGGATCCTCTCCCCGACATCCCTTCGTCAAAGCTGGTACGCGCCTCCGGGGGGGAGTTTCGGGGGGTTGCGTCATAAAGCTTCCTCCTCTCCGTTTGCTTTCTGGCCGGGGTTCTTGTGGCAGCAAACATTTTTAGAGGGTTTTGTCAGTTAGGGAGTTTGCGGGAATAAAATATGTCAAGGAAAAATCTTTGGAAGTTGTAAAGGACTTCCAAAGGGTCAATATACAATAGGTCAATGTAATAGGTAAATTTGTAAAAGTTGTAAATAGGGTCAATATTCTTAGTCTAATTTAAATCTAAGTGTAATTAGCTTACTAACTGTAATTGTTTTCTGTTTCAGGTGCGGCGCAGTGCAGTGCAACAGTCAGGTAAGTTTTAACAGGTAAGGTTTTGTTTATTTTAGAAAAATATATGAAAGTTTAAAAATTTTGTTTCAGGGGGGAAGGGTAAACAGGGGAGGGGGGGTGTTTGGGGCAAGCTACAGTAGGTGGAAGGTGTTAATAAATTCAAAAACTTAATTTTTGTAAGCGGGGGGGAGGGGTAAAAATTGGAGGGGGGGGGGAGTTTGGGTCGGGCTACCAAACTTGTATACTAGACTACGTCTAGTATACAAGTCCGCTGTCAGAATCGAGCTACGACGCTCCGTTCCCGAGATATCGGACTTTTTTGGGAGAGGGGGAGGGGCGGGGGTGAAATTTGTAGGGAAAAAGTTTGGCCGAGCTGCGGTAAGTATAAAGTGATAGTTTTAGGGGAAAATCTAAATTTTTTAATTTGAGGGGGGTAAAATGTTTCCGGGGGGGGGGGGGGGAGTTTGGGTCGGGCTCCAAAACTTGTATACTAGACTACGTCTAGTATACAAGTCCGCTGTCAGAATCGAGCTACGACGCTCCGTTCCCGAGATATCGGCCTTTTTTGGGAGAGGGGGAGGGGCGGGGGTGAAATTAGTAGGGAAGAGGTTTAGCCGAGCTGCAATAAGTTTAAGGTGTTAGTTTAGGAGTAATTCGAGTCTTAATTTAAGGGGGGGGGGTAAAAAATTTTTTTCGGGGGGGGGGGGGGAGTTCGGGTCGGGCTACAAAACTTGTATACTAGACTACGTCTAGTATACAAGTCCGTTGTCAAAATTTAGCCACGACGCTCCGTTCCCGAGATATCAGGACTTTTTTGAAAACCTCCCTTTTGATGTCGGTTAACGCTTAACGGTTAATGCGTTGTCTGCCTGGTATAATCTGCGGCGCGGAGCGACGGGTGGTCTAAATAGGGAAACCTGCGGCGATTTGATGCAAATTTCTATTTATAGATTACCAAAGTAGGTTTGCTGTTGGGTGCAAGGTAACTGCCGCGTAGTCCTGGAGTTTTTAACGGGACCTTAGGTGACGCGTGGGTTTAATTGGTGTCAGGGGATAGACCCTGAAATTGTCTATCTATTTATACTAAACTTATATTTTTATCTTATATCTATTTCACGTAATCGATTTTTCCGCTGGAGGTAAATAACTTCCCGGTTCCGTTGTTAAGATTGTACTGGTTTCCTGGTTTTCGTAATTATAAAACCGTTTTCGGCTTTCCAGAGGGAGGTCGTAGGACCGAGTTTTTGGACTCTCTGGAATCGTCTGCCGGAGAAAATAATTTCTGCGGCGTCAGATTCCAGGTTGGACCTCCCGGTCCCGAGTTATGACCTCCCAAAGTTCCGGAAATTTAGGTTATTCACCTCTTTTGGTCAATCTGGTCTTAGTTATTTATGGCTATATAATAGTTAATAATAGTCTTAAAAATATAATTCGACTTGATTTGGGTAGCCGGTGAAGCGGGCTATCCGGGACCAATTTTATAATAACAATTTTTATAAATATAGTCTGAGATAATGGTCCCTACATTTATACCTAACTTAGCCTAGACTTAACCTAAAAATACTAAAGAGCTGCTATCTCCCAAACCAGTAATTTTAAAAATCTGCAAAAAATTATTATGATTTTACTTAAGGTTTTACACAAATCGAAAATTTTTTGGGGTTGGTAGGGGGTGTTTTTCACCCTCCACGTTTTTGCTAAATTACTGATAAAATCTATAACTTGGTCGTTTAAAAGGCTAAAAATCTAAAATTTTGTGAAAAGATAGGGGTCAAGATTCTATAATTTTTAATAAAATAAAAAGTAGGGGTAAAAGATCTGATTTGGGAGATAGGGCTGTCCAAAAACACATAAATCTTAAAATACTTGTGGCTCCGTCCCTGGGGGTCCGATTCGGGAAGGGAAAACGGCTCCCGGCTGCTTTCCGCGGTCGTCCTCAGGGGCAGTGGTCAGATCCCGTGGGAAATTTCGGGATCGGGAAGCACGTGTCCACGTGTTTTCGGAATTTCTTAGTTTTCTTCGTCGGGCTGTCCGGAAGAATTTCAGAAAAATTTCTGGCAGTTGCTCCTCCTCAGTGCGCAACTTTTTGCAGTGTCAAAATGGGGTGTCAAAGATCTTGTTGTGGCGGCGTTCGGCTTTGAAGTGGCCCGGGCGAGGTTTTTGGCGGTTTTTCAGGATTTTCCCGAGAACCGCTTAACTCTCGAGCCCGAGACTGGTACCGTTTAAAAGGCCTTGTTGATACGCACACGCACATATATAACACGACACTATTCGGATGAAAAAACCGGCACTGCAAATTTATTGGACTTTAAATGGTCGGAGCGAGTTAGAAACGATGCGCTCGGGTCAACGGACAGCGCGCGACTGGTTAGGTTAGGTTAGGTTAGGTTAGGTTAGGTTAGGTTAGGTTAGGTTAGGTTAGGTTAGGTTAGGTTAGGTTAGGTTAGGTTAGGTTAGGTTAGGTTAGGTTAGGTTAGGTTAGGTTAGGTTAGGTTAGGTTAGGTTAGGTTAGGTTAGGTTAGGTTAGGTTAGGTTAGGTTAGGTTAGGTTAGGTTAGGTTAGGTTAGGTTAGGTTAGGTTAGGTTAGGTTAGGTTAGGTTAGGTTAGGTTTTTTTTTTTTTTTTTTAGCCGACCTCCTCCGCTATTTCCCCCGAGTATTTCGGGGACCTTTTTTAGGTGTTATGTGAATTTACTTTTTATTTGATATAATTTAACTTATTACTAATATCCTTTTTAATAAAAATTTAAAATTGCCAAAATATTCTATCTGTAATTTTAACGTAATACACCTTATATTTTTAGTCCTAAATTTATATAAAGTGTACTTATGTACATTTGTCATATCTGTATATAATTTTGTTTTAGACATAATTTTTAAAATTTTTTATTTATTTAAGAAACACTTTCAACTTATTTTGTTTATATACCATATTTCGCCACGTGTACATACTCATAATTCTTTAGAATTATGAGTTGTACACATTTTTCATACATCTGTTACTTAATACGACACTTAAACATTCATTGTTCTCGTGTCTTATTCCTATTTACGGCATCTCTTGCTATTTTCGTGCAGAATTCTAACAGATACGGCCTGGATTTCTTTCCGGCCATCATTTCACACAATGAGGAGTCCGTGATCTTCATGTCTGTTAAGGATTCCAGGTCGTATCTGTCGGAGTCGTATTTTGGGCACTCTAGCATCAAGTGTTTGATCGTTTCCTCTTTTCCAGGTTCGCAGACGCACGAGGGGTCATCTTTGCACTTGAAGCGATTCAAGTACGCAGAGAACCCCCCATGGCCGGTCATTACCTGGGTCAAGATTGGGGTAAGCCTGAATTTTTTAATTATGCTGTGCGCCTCTACAACATTCGGGAAGAACAGCTTTGTTATTTTAGCCGTCTCTCCTTCTGTATACCTAGCGTTCCATTTTTCCACCGTGTCTCTCCTTATCTCGCTTTTGGCATACGAAACCGGACATTTGTCGTAGTGCGCGGAGGTTTTTATGTTAAGGGCTGCCTGCTTTGCCAATTCGTCCGCCCTCTCATTCCCGGGTATTCCGGCATGGGCTTTGATCCAGAACAGCTTTACCTCCGATCCCTTGGCCTTCAAGGCAGTAATGTTTTGCCTGATGGCGAAGGCCAGGGGATGGAAGGTCTCGGGGTTTTGGATGACTTGAAGAGCTGATCTCGAGTCGCTCAGCACAGCCGCCGAGCCTCGCTTCTCTTTCAGAAGGAGCTCTGTTGCTTGATAGAGTGCGTAGAGCTCGGCCTGGAAGACTGTGCAGAACGACTCGAGTTTCAGCTTCTTTGTCTTGGTCTCTATGCCGTTTTTCCGGTATGTGTATGCTGCACCGACTTTCCCCTCCAATTTGCTCCCATCTGTGTAAATTTGGATTTCTGGGAGCTGGTGTTGTTCAAGGGTGTCGGGCAGCATATCTTCCAGGCATTTAAATTGGACGTCTGCTTCGACGGCTGGGTGCGGAGCCTTCAGGTAGCTTGTCCTTTGCTCCATTTCCCGTTTGCCGTAGTCCAGGGGAGTCGGTCTGCCTCTCTTTGCTTCGTACAGCTGGGCGGCCTCCCGGATCCTGAGGTCCAGGGGAAGCAGCCCAGCTAATACGAGTGCTGCATTGAGAGGCACCGTGCGATAGGCTTTGCAGATCTTCTGCACGAACCCACGCTGGATTGTATTCAACTGCTTTTGAACCATGATTTTGTCCGCTGCCGGTGCCCACACGCTCGAGGCGTACATGACTATCGGCTCTATCACGGCGACGTATATTGCTCTAATGATCTCCGGGTTCAGCCCCCATTCTATTTTCGCCGTCTTTGCTAACTGCTTGTAGATATTTGCGGCCTTACGACAGACATTTGCCACGTGGTTATTAAAAGTGAGTTTTTTGTCTATCGTAAGGCCGAGCAGCTTTATCTCGTCGACGACGGGTATGTCTACCCCGCCCATGTGCATGATTGGGGTATCAAAATTGAGTTTCCTGGTGACGACCATGGCATTGGTCTTGTGTGCCGCGAATCTAAGTTTGTTTTTGATACCCCACTCATGCACATACGCGAGGGTCTCGTTGACATTACGTTGTATTTTGATGGCTGATTGCCCGGAGAACATTAGAACAACGTCGTCCGCGAACGCCTGCACGTACACTCCTCGAGCGACCAGGTCATTCAGCAGCGGATCTAGCAACAAATTCCAAAACGTGGGTCCCCCTATCGACCCCTGGACGCAACCCTTGCTCGTGTCCTTCTCGAACGACTTGTCGGCGTAGTTCACTATTACCTTCCGTCCTTGGAAGTAGTGATCGACGAGCCTCCTCAAGTTGACAGGGCATTTTAGGGTCATGAGCTGGGTTTTGATGGCAGGCCACCAGGCACTGTCGAAAGCCCCTTCGATGTCTAGTGACACTATCACCATGAGCTCTTTTTTCCGCAGGTTACTTTGGACTCGCTGCATGAGATCATACAGTGCGTCCTCCGTACTACGCTGCGGCACAAAGCCGTATTGTCTGGGGTTAGTCTTTGGTAGTAAGTGCCATCTGATCCTCCTTACTACCATTTTTTCCAGGACTTTCCCCAGAACTGACAATAGCCCAATCGGTCGATACGACTTTGCGTTGGTGTAGTCACTTTTCCCTGGCTTTCGCAGTACCACGACGGTGGCCTCCTTCCAGGGTGAAGGGAAGCAAGACAGCGTTAAGCACTTGTTTAGAATCTCCAGGAAGACTTCTTTCGCCGCTGATATCGCCCTAAAGCAGATATCAGCAGTGAATCCGTCTGGTCCTGGAGCTTTTTTGGGATTGAAGCCATTTATGGTCCTGTTTAGTTCAGCCACCGTAAATGGTGGGTCGTCAGTGTCGTCATGGGTTGAGCTGCATAGCGTTTCCGATAGTCTTCTAATGGCTTCGTGGATATGATTATCTTCGGAGCCATTGTCATCCGGATAAAATGTCTTAGCTAGCAACTCAACAGACTCTTCAGGACCTAAAATGGCCCCGTTATCTACCAAAAGTTGGTCTTCGTGTCTCGCTGTCTTGCTTCTAATCACCCTGTATACCCTATCCCACATACTTTCCCTGTCTTGTTTTGTGCAGAAGTTTTTCCAGCTTTCTGTTTGTGCTTTGTTGGCTTCGTACTCATACTTTTCTTTTTGTTCCAGGTACTCGTCTACAACGTATTGGCGTCTTCGGGGTGCAGCGCATCGTATTCTCCGTCTCAACGTGTTTACTCTACCCTTCAGGCGTTCCAGTTCGTCGGTCCACCAAGGTAAGTACTCTTTTTTATTTCCGATTTTTAGGAGGGGAATAGCATCACGGCACGCTGAATGCATTGCTTTAATGTACTTGCTTATAGTAGCTTCCAGCTGTTCTCTGCTTTCAATTCTAGCAATGCTGCCTGCCGTGATGCTGTTCTCCTCCAGTGAGCCTTTAAATTTCTCAGTGAACCGACTCCAGTCGGCTTTCCGGGTATTGTAGATGCGGGTAGATTTGGGCTTTCTTTCCTCCAGAGGCCTTTCCAGACGGAGGTTGAACGTGATTGCATTATGATCTGAACTGGTGATCAGTACCCGGTCGACCTTCCAGTCCTCAATGTGCCGCAGTAGACGTGACGTACAGGCTGTGACGTCAACGTTACTTGTCAGGTGGCGGCCACCTCGGACTGTGTCAAAGGTTGGGTCGGTCCCGCAGTTCAGAACATGCACGTCTATTTCGTCTAGAAAGCCTCTGTAGGCCACACCTCTTTCGTCTTCGACTACGCTACCCCACCATGTGCTCCATGCATTTACGTCTCCTCCTATTAGTATTTTATCAGTTTGCACTGAGTTCAGGAGCGTCCTTAATTCTTCCAGGTAGGGCTCAAGCGGCACGCTATCCTCAAAGTATACAGAGATGACTCCGACCGTCCATTTGTCCGATTTCAAGTATGCCATTGTTATATTTTCTGTTACCATTGATTGATGGTTTAATACCTCAATTCCTTCGTCAAATATAACAATGGCGGACTTGACAGGCTTTGTTCGGTTTGTCTCTCTCTGTATGACTCGAGTCCCTCTGTGCCGCTTGAGCTCGCCCACGGATCCGACGTAGGGCTCCTGAACCAGTGCAAAACTGATTCCTTTTTTATAAGCTTCTTGGAAGAGCTCCTCGGTAGCCCGCTTCTTCCTTTGGAGGTTTGCCTGAGCCACCTTAAAAAGCTTTGACGCTCCCGTCCGTTGAGTGGTTGCGTTTTCACCTGTGCTGCCTAAGGTGCCCTTAACAATATGCCACACTCGACCTGGCTATTATGTCCCAACGCTTCCGAATTGGGCACTCTGAATCGAAAGCGTTGTGGGCGATTTCGTGGCATTTTGCTAACCTGCAATTGCGGCAGGTCTGAACCTCCCCCGTCAGGTACGACGGACAGTCTGCCCGGAGGTGTGGGCCGGCGCAGTAGCTGCAGAGATCGGCTGGTTCCTTGCATAGCCTGCGCCCGTGCCCATACCCCAGGCATCTTGTACACTGTACTAGGGGACTCTGATCTTGGACCGCCGCATATTGCAGGTCAATGTGCACCCGTCCTGCCGAGGTCAGTTTCTGCCAAACCTTTGGTGAGACCTGTAGGACGACATGGTTCTCGTGGGGGTTTCTGGCTCTACGCCGGTACCTCACCACGGCTCTGAACTCGTCGTCCCGCAGGTCCCCCAAAAGCTTGGTGTTTTGTGTCCTGAGCGACGCCACTATATCTTCGTCCTTATTTAAGGTGAGGAGGTTTTTGACGATCACGAGCGGGTCCTTATTTTTGGCCGGTTCCACGCTAAGGTTCTGGTTTTTGGCCGTGATTTTCTCGCTCACCTTTTTAAGTTCTTCTATAGTGGCGCAGCTCAGGACGACCTTTTGGTTCCTGACCTTCTGCACGTTCGTGACTTGGAGGCCGCTTGCCTTGGCTTCCAGCGCAGCTCTCACCTTCCCGAGCACTTCGTCACTTGTGTCCTTTTCAATGTCTGAGGACACAATGATGGAGTGCTTTGGAAGCTTTCTTGGAGACGCTGCGCTGGTCGGTCGAGCCAAGACCTCTGCATAGGAGGGAACTGACTCCTGCAGGGACGTAACCTTCCTACCGGTATCCTCTGTTCTTTGGCGGAGCTCACGTACTTCCCCCACGAGAAGATCGATACTGTGGATCTGGGTTTCGGCTGTTCCACTTCTTTTGCTGTTGTTCTCCAAGATGTCCTTCAATATCCCCATTTTTTCAAAATTTTCCTCCATTAATTTAACGTGCCTTTCAATTAATTTCCCTAGATCTTGGTCCTCCCCTATCCTAACTTCCCCCATTTCCCCAGTTTCCCTTTCCTTTCCTTGAGGCACTGGTATATTGGTGCCTTTAACTGAAGATGCCTCTTTGACCAATCTAAAGAGGCGGTCCAACTCCGTGATGATACCGGATTTTATATCGGTCTTCAGGTTCCTCGACTGGTTCAGGTGGTTCTTGGCTCTGATTAAGCAGGCTTTTGCCTCGGCCACCCTGTCAGTGCTTTTCCCTTGATTTGGTTTGGGTGGGCTGAGAATAGTTTCCACTGACAGATTTCGCACGTGTGCCGGTTTCGGCTTGAAGGGCTCCGTCTTCCCAGGTGTCTTGGGGGGAGGGGTCATGCTCTTCCTGTCCGGCTTGCCAGACTCCCATTCCCCAATACTTTTTCGGACACCCTGGGTTGGAGGGCCCGCGTGCCTAGTAACAGTTCCGGGACCGGCCGTCACTGTTACTTGGCTCTCTTCTGGCTTGGTGGGCGTCCGGAACATTTTGGTCGTCACGAGTCAATTAATATTTACTTAAACCTAATCGTCAAATAGTAAATAATAAGAAAAATATCAAGCAAATATGCTTAGTTCAAATATAAATATCTTTCGATATATTGGTCAGAATTTGTTCAAATTTCGTCAGAATGTATAATTTATGTCAGGGAACGATAGTACACTTGTATCTAAAAAAGTCAAAATATTATTATAATATTGCCCCAACCCACTACACACAACAAACTCTTTCTATTGAAACCCCTCCGGGCGGGTGGGTGGGGAAAAAATAGGAATCCAAATATGCAGCGCGACGCGCGCAAGTCTACTGAACACGTATAAAATATAATAAAAATTCTAATTTAAATTTTGAAGACGATACGATTTTTTTAAAGTTTGCAAAATTTTGAAGAAAAATGATGTTAATTCGAAAAATTTGTACTAATCGTGTACTTTTTTGTTGCAGAATCTTCGAGGGGACGTCGAGCCGGACACAGCGATGTACCACACTCAATATTCAGTCTAAATCTAAGAGTCTCTAAAATTCAAATGTACTGGGAATCACCGTCCCTTACAACACCTCGGTCTATAATTACGAAGAGAAAAAATTTAGCAAAAATAGGAATCCAAATATGCAGCGCGACGCGCGCAAGTCTACTGAACACGTATAAAATATAATAAAAATTCTAATTTAAATTTTGAAGACGATACGATTTTTTTAAAGTTTGCAAAATTTTGAAGAAAAATGATGTTAATTCGAAAAATTTGTACTAATCGTGTACTTTTTTGTTGCAGAATCTTCGAGGGGACGTCGAGCCGGACACAGCGATGTACCACACTCAATATTCAGTCTAAATCTAAGAGTCTCTAAAATTCAAATGTACTGGGAATCACCGTCCCTTACAACACCTCGGTCTATAATTACGAAGAGAAAAAATTTAGCAAAAATAGGAATCCAAATATGCAGCGCGACGCGCGCAAGTCTACTGAACACGTATAAAATATAATAAAAATTCTAATTTAAATTTTGAAGACGATACGATTTTTTTAAAGTTTGCAAAATTTTGAAGAAAAATGATGTTAATTCGAAAAATTTGTACTAATCGTGTACTTTTTTGTTGCAGAATCTTCGAGGGGACGTCGAGCCGGACACAGCGATGTACCACACTCAATATTCAGTCTAAATCTAAGAGTCTCTAAAATTCAAATGTACTGGGAATCACCGTCCCTTACAACACCTCGGTCTATAATTACGAAGAGAAAAAATTTAGCAAAAATAGGAATCCAAATATGCAGCGCGACGCGCGCAAGTCTACTGAACACGTATAAAATATAATAAAAATTCTAATTTAAATTTTGAAGACGATACGATTTTTTTAAAGTTTGCAAAATTTTGAAGAAAAATGATGTTAATTCGAAAAATTTGTACTAATCGTGTACTTTTTTGTTGCAGAATCTTCGAGGGGACGTCGAGCCGGACACAGCGATGTACCACACTCAATATTCAGTCTAAATCTAAGAGTCTCTAAAATTCAAATGTACTGGGAATCACCGTCCCTTACAACACCTCGGTCTATAATTACGAAGAGAAAAAATTTAGCAAAAATAGGAATCCAAATATGCAGCGCGACGCGCGCAAGTCTACTGAACACGTATAAAATATAATAAAAATTCTAATTTAAATTTTGAAGACGATACGATTTTTTTAAAGTTTGCAAAATTTTGAAGAAAAATGATGTTAATTCGAAAAATTTGTACTAATCGTGTACTTTTTTGTTGCAGAATCTTCGAGGGGACGTCGAGCCGGACACAGCGATGTACCACACTCAATATTCAGTCTAAATCTAAGAGTCTCTAAAATTCAAATGTACTGGGAATCACCGTCCCTTACAACACCTCGGTCTATAATTACGAAGAGAAAAAATTTAGCAAAAATAGGAATCCAAATATGCAGCGCGACGCGCGCAAGTCTACTGAACACGTATAAAATATAATAAAAATTCTAATTTAAATTTTGAAGACGATACGATTTTTTTAAAGTTTGCAAAATTTTGAAGAAAAATGATGTTAATTCGAAAAATTTGTACTAATCGTGTACTTTTTTGTTGCAGAATCTTCGAGGGGACGTCGAGCCGGACACAGCGATGTACCACACTCAATATTCAGTCTAAATCTAAGAGTCTCTAAAATTCAAATGTACTGGGAATCACCGTCCCTTACAACACCTCGGTCTATAATTACGAAGAGAAAAAATTTAGCAAAAATAGGAATCCAAATATGCAGCGCGACGCGCGCAAGTCTACTGAACACGTATAAAATATAATAAAAATTCTAATTTAAATTTTGAAGACGATACGATTTTTTTAAAGTTTGCAAAATTTTGAAGAAAAATGATGTTAATTCGAAAAATTTGTACTAATCGTGTACTTTTTTGTTGCAGAATCTTCGAGGGGACGTCGAGCCGGACACAGCGATGTACCACACTCAATATTCAGTCTAAATCTAAGAGTCTCTAAAATTCAAATGTACTGGGAATCACCGTCCCTTACAACACCTCGGTCTATAATTACGAAGAGAAAAAATTTAGCAAAAATAGGAATCCAAATATGCAGCGCGACGCGCGCAAGTCTACTGAACACGTATAAAATATAATAAAAATTCTAATTTAAATTTTGAAGACGATACGATTTTTTTAAAGTTTGCAAAATTTTGAAGAAAAATGATGTTAATTCGAAAAATTTGTACTAATCGTGTACTTTTTTGTTGCAGAATCTTCGAGGGGACGTCGAGCCGGACACAGCGATGTACCACACTCAATATTCAGTCTAAATCTAAGAGTCTCTAAAATTCAAATGTACTGGGAATCACCGTCCCTTACAACACCTCGGTCTATAATTACGAAGAGAAAAAATTTAGCAAAAATAGGAATCCAAATATGCAGCGCGACGCGCGCAAGTCTACTGAACACGTATAAAATATAATAAAAATTCTAATTTAAATTTTGAAGACGATACGATTTTTTTAAAGTTTGCAAAATTTTGAAGAAAAATGATGTTAATTCGAAAAATTTGTACTAATCGTGTACTTTTTTGTTGCAGAATCTTCGAGGGGACGTCGAGCCGGACACAGCGATGTACCACACTCAATATTCAGTCTAAATCTAAGAGTCTCTAAAATTCAAATGTACTGGGAATCACCGTCCCTTACAACACCTCGGTCTATAATTACGAAGAGAAAAAATTTAGCAAAAATAGGAATCCAAATATGCAGCGCGACGCGCGCAAGTCTACTGAACACGTATAAAATATAATAAAAATTCTAATTTAAATTTTGAAGACGATACGATTTTTTTAAAGTTTGCAAAATTTTGAAGAAAAATGATGTTAATTCGAAAAATTTGTACTAATCGTGTACTTTTTTGTTGCAGAATCTTCGAGGGGACGTCGAGCCGGACACAGCGATGTACCACACTCAATATTCAGTCTAAATCTAAGAGTCTCTAAAATTCAAATGTACTGGGAATCACCGTCCCTTACAACACCTCGGTCTATAATTACGAAGAGAAAAAATTTAGCAAAAATAGGAATCCAAATATGCAGCGCGACGCGCGCAAGTCTACTGAACACGTATAAAATATAATAAAAATTCTAATTTAAATTTTGAAGACGATACGATTTTTTTAAAGTTTGCAAAATTTTGAAGAAAAATGATGTTAATTCGAAAAATTTGTACTAATCGTGTACTTTTTTGTTGCAGAATCTTCGAGGGGACGTCGAGCCGGACACAGCGATGTACCACACTCAATATTCAGTCTAAATCTAAGAGTCTCTAAAATTCAAATGTACTGGGAATCACCGTCCCTTACAACACCTCGGTCTATAATTACGAAGAGAAAAAATTTAGCAAAAATAGGAATCCAAATATGCAGCGCGACGCGCGCAAGTCTACTGAACACGTATAAAATATAATAAAAATTCTAATTTAAATTTTGAAGACGATACGATTTTTTTAAAGTTTGCAAAATTTTGAAGAAAAATGATGTTAATTCGAAAAATTTGTACTAATCGTGTACTTTTTTGTTGCAGAATCTTCGAGGGGACGTCGAGCCGGACACAGCGATGTACCACACTCAATATTCAGTCTAAATCTAAGAGTCTCTAAAATTCAAATGTACTGGGAATCACCGTCCCTTACAACACCTCGGTCTATAATTACGAAGAGAAAAAATTTAGCAAAAATAGGAATCCAAATATGCAGCGCGACGCGCGCAAGTCTACTGAACACGTATAAAATATAATAAAAATTCTAATTTAAATTTTGAAGACGATACGATTTTTTTAAAGTTTGCAAAATTTTGAAGAAAAATGATGTTAATTCGAAAAATTTGTACTAATCGTGTACTTTTTTGTTGCAGAATCTTCGAGGGGACGTCGAGCCGGACACAGCGATGTACCACACTCAATATTCAGTCTAAATCTAAGAGTCTCTAAAATTCAAATGTACTGGGAATCACCGTCCCTTACAACACCTCGGTCTATAATTACGAAGAGAAAAAATTTAGCAAAAATAGGAATCCAAATATGCAGCGCGACGCGCGCAAGTCTACTGAACACGTATAAAATATAATAAAAATTCTAATTTAAATTTTGAAGACGATACGATTTTTTTAAAGTTTGCAAAATTTTGAAGAAAAATGATGTTAATTCGAAAAATTTGTACTAATCGTGTACTTTTTTGTTGCAGAATCTTCGAGGGGACGTCGAGCCGGACACAGCGATGTACCACACTCAATATTCAGTCTAAATCTAAGAGTCTCTAAAATTCAAATGTACTGGGAATCACCGTCCCTTACAACACCTCGGTCTATAATTACGAAGAGAAAAAATTTAGCAAAAATAGGAATCCAAATATGCAGCGCGACGCGCGCAAGTCTACTGAACACGTATAAAATATAATAAAAATTCTAATTTAAATTTTGAAGACGATACGATTTTTTTAAAGTTTGCAAAATTTTGAAGAAAAATGATGTTAATTCGAAAAATTTGTACTAATCGTGTACTTTTTTGTTGCAGAATCTTCGAGGGGACGTCGAGCCGGACACAGCGATGTACCACACTCAATATTCAGTCTAAATCTAAGAGTCTCTAAAATTCAAATGTACTGGGAATCACCGTCCCTTACAACACCTCGGTCTATAATTACGAAGAGAAAAAATTTAGCAAAAATAGGAATCCAAATATGCAGCGCGACGCGCGCAAGTCTACTGAACACGTATAAAATATAATAAAAATTCTAATTTAAATTTTGAAGACGATACGATTTTTTTAAAGTTTGCAAAATTTTGAAGAAAAATGATGTTAATTCGAAAAATTTGTACTAATCGTGTACTTTTTTGTTGCAGAATCTTCGAGGGGACGTCGAGCCGGACACAGCGATGTACCACACTCAATATTCAGTCTAAATCTAAGAGTCTCTAAAATTCAAATGTACTGGGAATCACCGTCCCTTACAACACCTCGGTCTATAATTACGAAGAGAAAAAATTTAGCAAAAATAGGAATCCAAATATGCAGCGCGACGCGCGCAAGTCTACTGAACACGTATAAAATATAATAAAAATTCTAATTTAAATTTTGAAGACGATACGATTTTTTTAAAGTTTGCAAAATTTTGAAGAAAAATGATGTTAATTCGAAAAATTTGTACTAATCGTGTACTTTTTTGTTGCAGAATCTTCGAGGGGACGTCGAGCCGGACACAGCGATGTACCACACTCAATATTCAGTCTAAATCTAAGAGTCTCTAAAATTCAAATGTACTGGGAATCACCGTCCCTTACAACACCTCGGTCTATAATTACGAAGAGAAAAAATTTAGCAAAAATAGGAATCCAAATATGCAGCGCGACGCGCGCAAGTCTACTGAACACGTATAAAATATAATAAAAATTCTAATTTAAATTTTGAAGACGATACGATTTTTTTAAAGTTTGCAAAATTTTGAAGAAAAATGATGTTAATTCGAAAAATTTGTACTAATCGTGTACTTTTTTGTTGCAGAATCTTCGAGGGGACGTCGAGCCGGACACAGCGATGTACCACACTCAATATTCAGTCTAAATCTAAGAGTCTCTAAAATTCAAATGTACTGGGAATCACCGTCCCTTACAACACCTCGGTCTATAATTACGAAGAGAAAAAATTTAGCAAAAATAGGAATCCAAATATGCAGCGCGACGCGCGCAAGTCTACTGAACACGTATAAAATATAATAAAAATTCTAATTTAAATTTTGAAGACGATACGATTTTTTTAAAGTTTGCAAAATTTTGAAGAAAAATGATGTTAATTCGAAAAATTTGTACTAATCGTGTACTTTTTTGTTGCAGAATCTTCGAGGGGACGTCGAGCCGGACACAGCGATGTACCACACTCAATATTCAGTCTAAATCTAAGAGTCTCTAAAATTCAAATGTACTGGGAATCACCGTCCCTTACAACACCTCGGTCTATAATTACGAAGAGAAAAAATTTAGCAAAAATAGGAATCCAAATATGCAGCGCGACGCGCGCAAGTCTACTGAACACGTATAAAATATAATAAAAATTCTAATTTAAATTTTGAAGACGATACGATTTTTTTAAAGTTTGCAAAATTTTGAAGAAAAATGATGTTAATTCGAAAAATTTGTACTAATCGTGTACTTTTTTGTTGCAGAATCTTCGAGGGGACGTCGAGCCGGACACAGCGATGTACCACACTCAATATTCAGTCTAAATCTAAGAGTCTCTAAAATTCAAATGTACTGGGAATCACCGTCCCTTACAACACCTCGGTCTATAATTACGAAGAGAAAAAATTTAGCAAAAATAGGAATCCAAATATGCAGCGCGACGCGCGCAAGTCTACTGAACACGTATAAAATATAATAAAAATTCTAATTTAAATTTTGAAGACGATACGATTTTTTTAAAGTTTGCAAAATTTTGAAGAAAAATGATGTTAATTCGAAAAATTTGTACTAATCGTGTACTTTTTTGTTGCAGAATCTTCGAGGGGACGTCGAGCCGGACACAGCGATGTACCACACTCAATATTCAGTCTAAATCTAAGAGTCTCTAAAATTCAAATGTACTGGGAATCACCGTCCCTTACAACACCTCGGTCTATAATTACGAAGAGAAAAAATTTAGCAAAAATAGGAATCCAAATATGCAGCGCGACGCGCGCAAGTCTACTGAACACGTATAAAATATAATAAAAATTCTAATTTAAATTTTGAAGACGATACGATTTTTTTAAAGTTTGCAAAATTTTGAAGAAAAATGATGTTAATTCGAAAAATTTGTACTAATCGTGTACTTTTTTGTTGCAGAATCTTCGAGGGGACGTCGAGCCGGACACAGCGATGTACCACACTCAATATTCAGTCTAAATCTAAGAGTCTCTAAAATTCAAATGTACTGGGAATCACCGTCCCTTACAACACCTCGGTCTATAATTACGAAGAGAAAAAATTTAGCAAAAATAGGAATCCAAATATGCAGCGCGACGCGCGCAAGTCTACTGAACACGTATAAAATATAATAAAAATTCTAATTTAAATTTTGAAGACGATACGATTTTTTTAAAGTTTGCAAAATTTTGAAGAAAAATGATGTTAATTCGAAAAATTTGTACTAATCGTGTACTTTTTTGTTGCAGAATCTTCGAGGGGACGTCGAGCCGGACACAGCGATGTACCACACTCAATATTCAGTCTAAATCTAAGAGTCTCTAAAATTCAAATGTACTGGGAATCACCGTCCCTTACAACACCTCGGTCTATAATTACGAAGAGAAAAAATTTAGCAAAAATAGGAATCCAAATATGCAGCGCGACGCGCGCAAGTCTACTGAACACGTATAAAATATAATAAAAATTCTAATTTAAATTTTGAAGACGATACGATTTTTTTAAAGTTTGCAAAATTTTGAAGAAAAATGATGTTAATTCGAAAAATTTGTACTAATCGTGTACTTTTTTGTTGCAGAATCTTCGAGGGGACGTCGAGCCGGACACAGCGATGTACCACACTCAATATTCAGTCTAAATCTAAGAGTCTCTAAAATTCAAATGTACTGGGAATCACCGTCCCTTACAACACCTCGGTCTATAATTACGAAGAGAAAAAATTTAGCAAAAATAGGAATCCAAATATGCAGCGCGACGCGCGCAAGTCTACTGAACACGTATAAAATATAATAAAAATTCTAATTTAAATTTTGAAGACGATACGATTTTTTTAAAGTTTGCAAAATTTTGAAGAAAAATGATGTTAATTCGAAAAATTTGTACTAATCGTGTACTTTTTTGTTGCAGAATCTTCGAGGGGACGTCGAGCCGGACACAGCGATGTACCACACTCAATATTCAGTCTAAATCTAAGAGTCTCTAAAATTCAAATGTACTGGGAATCACCGTCCCTTACAACACCTCGGTCTATAATTACGAAGAGAAAAAATTTAGCAAAAATAGGAATCCAAATATGCAGCGCGACGCGCGCAAGTCTACTGAACACGTATAAAATATAATAAAAATTCTAATTTAAATTTTGAAGACGATACGATTTTTTTAAAGTTTGCAAAATTTTGAAGAAAAATGATGTTAATTCGAAAAATTTGTACTAATCGTGTACTTTTTTGTTGCAGAATCTTCGAGGGGACGTCGAGCCGGACACAGCGATGTACCACACTCAATATTCAGTCTAAATCTAAGAGTCTCTAAAATTCAAATGTACTGGGAATCACCGTCCCTTACAACACCTCGGTCTATAATTACGAAGAGAAAAAATTTAGCAAAAATAGGAATCCAAATATGCAGCGCGACGCGCGCAAGTCTACTGAACACGTATAAAATATAATAAAAATTCTAATTTAAATTTTGAAGACGATACGATTTTTTTAAAGTTTGCAAAATTTTGAAGAAAAATGATGTTAATTCGAAAAATTTGTACTAATCGTGTACTTTTTTGTTGCAGAATCTTCGAGGGGACGTCGAGCCGGACACAGCGATGTACCACACTCAATATTCAGTCTAAATCTAAGAGTCTCTAAAATTCAAATGTACTGGGAATCACCGTCCCTTACAACACCTCGGTCTATAATTACGAAGAGAAAAAATTTAGCAAAAATAGGAATCCAAATATGCAGCGCGACGCGCGCAAGTCTACTGAACACGTATAAAATATAATAAAAATTCTAATTTAAATTTTGAAGACGATACGATTTTTTTAAAGTTTGCAAAATTTTGAAGAAAAATGATGTTAATTCGAAAAATTTGTACTAATCGTGTACTTTTTTGTTGCAGAATCTTCGAGGGGACGTCGAGCCGGACACAGCGATGTACCACACTCAATATTCAGTCTAAATCTAAGAGTCTCTAAAATTCAAATGTACTGGGAATCACCGTCCCTTACAACACCTCGGTCTATAATTACGAAGAGAAAAAATTTAGCAAAAATAGGAATCCAAATATGCAGCGCGACGCGCGCAAGTCTACTGAACACGTATAAAATATAATAAAAATTCTAATTTAAATTTTGAAGACGATACGATTTTTTTAAAGTTTGCAAAATTTTGAAGAAAAATGATGTTAATTCGAAAAATTTGTACTAATCGTGTACTTTTTTGTTGCAGAATCTTCGAGGGGACGTCGAGCCGGACACAGCGATGTACCACACTCAATATTCAGTCTAAATCTAAGAGTCTCTAAAATTCAAATGTACTGGGAATCACCGTCCCTTACAACACCTCGGTCTATAATTACGAAGAGAAAAAATTTAGCAAAAATAGGAATCCAAATATGCAGCGCGACGCGCGCAAGTCTACTGAACACGTATAAAATATAATAAAAATTCTAATTTAAATTTTGAAGACGATACGATTTTTTTAAAGTTTGCAAAATTTTGAAGAAAAATGATGTTAATTCGAAAAATTTGTACTAATCGTGTACTTTTTTGTTGCAGAATCTTCGAGGGGACGTCGAGCCGGACACAGCGATGTACCACACTCAATATTCAGTCTAAATCTAAGAGTCTCTAAAATTCAAATGTACTGGGAATCACCGTCCCTTACAACACCTCGGTCTATAATTACGAAGAGAAAAAATTTAGCAAAAATAGGAATCCAAATATGCAGCGCGACGCGCGCAAGTCTACTGAACACGTATAAAATATAATAAAAATTCTAATTTAAATTTTGAAGACGATACGATTTTTTTAAAGTTTGCAAAATTTTGAAGAAAAATGATGTTAATTCGAAAAATTTGTACTAATCGTGTACTTTTTTGTTGCAGAATCTTCGAGGGGACGTCGAGCCGGACACAGCGATGTACCACACTCAATATTCAGTCTAAATCTAAGAGTCTCTAAAATTCAAATGTACTGGGAATCACCGTCCCTTACAACACCTCGGTCTATAATTACGAAGAGAAAAAATTTAGCAAAAATAGGAATCCAAATATGCAGCGCGACGCGCGCAAGTCTACTGAACACGTATAAAATATAATAAAAATTCTAATTTAAATTTTGAAGACGATACGATTTTTTTAAAGTTTGCAAAATTTTGAAGAAAAATGATGTTAATTCGAAAAATTTGTACTAATCGTGTACTTTTTTGTTGCAGAATCTTCGAGGGGACGTCGAGCCGGACACAGCGATGTACCACACTCAATATTCAGTCTAAATCTAAGAGTCTCTAAAATTCAAATGTACTGGGAATCACCGTCCCTTACAACACCTCGGTCTATAATTACGAAGAGAAAAAATTTAGCAAAAATAGGAATCCAAATATGCAGCGCGACGCGCGCAAGTCTACTGAACACGTATAAAATATAATAAAAATTCTAATTTAAATTTTGAAGACGATACGATTTTTTTAAAGTTTGCAAAATTTTGAAGAAAAATGATGTTAATTCGAAAAATTTGTACTAATCGTGTACTTTTTTGTTGCAGAATCTTCGAGGGGACGTCGAGCCGGACACAGCGATGTACCACACTCAATATTCAGTCTAAATCTAAGAGTCTCTAAAATTCAAATGTACTGGGAATCACCGTCCCTTACAACACCTCGGTCTATAATTACGAAGAGAAAAAATTTAGCAAAAATAGGAATCCAAATATGCAGCGCGACGCGCGCAAGTCTACTGAACACGTATAAAATATAATAAAAATTCTAATTTAAATTTTGAAGACGATACGATTTTTTTAAAGTTTGCAAAATTTTGAAGAAAAATGATGTTAATTCGAAAAATTTGTAACTA
>OX421228.1:0-7500 GCA_949125135.1 Alcis repandata
CTAACCTAACCTAACCTAACCTAACCTAACCTAACCTAACCTAACCTAACCTAACCTAACCTAACCTAACCTAACCTAACCTAACCTAACCTAACCTAACCTAACCTAACCTAACCTAACCTAACCTAACCTAACCTAACCTAACCTAACCTAACCTAACCTAACCTAACCTAACCTAACCTAACCTAACCTAACCTAACCTAACCTAACCTAACCTAACCTAACCTAACCTAACCTAACCTAACCTAACCTAACCTAACCTAACCTAACCTAACCTAACCTAACCTAACCTAACCTAACCTAACCTAACCTAACCTAACCTAACCTAACCTAACCTAACCTAACCTAACCTAACCTAACCTAACCTAACCTAACCTAACCTAACCTAACCTAACCTAACCTAACCTAACCTAACCTAACCTAACCTAACCTAACCTAACCTAACCTAACCTAACCTAACCTAACCTAACCTAACCTAACCTAACCTAACCTAACCTAACCTAACCTAACCTAACCTAACCTAACCTAACCTAACCTAACCTAACCTAACCTAACCTAACCTAACCTAACCTAACCTAACCTAACCTAACCTAACCTAACCTAACCTAACCTAACCTAACCTAACCTAACCTAACCTAACCTAACCTAACCTAACCTAACCTAACCTAACCTAACCTAACCTAACCTAACCTAACCTAACCTAACCTAACCTAACCTAACCTAACCTAACCTAACCTAACCTAACCTAACCTAACCTAACCTAACCTAACCTAACCTAACCTAACCTAACCTAACCTAACCTAACCTAACCTAACCTAACCTAACCTAACCTAACCTAACCTAACCTAACCTAACCTAACCTAACCTAACCTAACCTAACCTAACCTAACCTAACCTAACCTAACCTAACCTAACCTAACCTAACCTAACCTAACCTAACCTAACCTAACCTAACCTAACCTAACCTAACCTAACCTAACCTAACCTAACCTAACCTAACCTAACCTAACCTAACCTAACCTAACCTAACCTAACCTAACCTAACCTAACCTAACCTAACCTAACCTAACCTAACCTAACCTAACCTAACCTAACCTAACCTAACCTAACCTAACCTAACCTAACCTAACCTAACCTAACCTAACCTAACCTAACCTAACCTAACCTAACCTAACCTAACCTAACCTAACCTAACCTAACCTAACCTAACCTAACCTAACCTAACCTAACCTAACCTAACCTAACCTAACCTAACCTAACCTAACCTAACCTAACCTAACCTAACCTAACCTAACCTAACCTAACCTAACCTAACCTAACCTAACCTAACCTAACCTAACCTAACCTAACCTAACCTAACCTAACCTAACCTAACCTAACCTAACCTAACCTAACCTAACCTAACCTAACCTAACCTAACCTAACCTAACCTAACCTAACCTAACCTAACCTAACCTAACCTAACCTAACCTAACCTAACCTAACCTAACCTAACCTAACCTAACCTAACCTAACCTAACCTAACCTAACCTAACCTAACCTAACCTAACCTAACCTAACCTAACCTAACCTAACCTAACCTAACCTAACCTAACCTAACCTAACCTAACCTAACCTAACCTAACCTAACCTAACCTAACCTAACCTAACCTAACCTAACCTAACCTAACCTAACCTAACCTAACCTAACCTAACCTAACCTAACCTAACCTAACCTAACCTAACCTAACCTAACCTAACCTAACCTAACCTAACCTAACCTAACCTAACCTAACCTAACCTAACCTAACCTAACCTAACCTAACCTAACCTAACCTAACCTAACCTAACCTAACCTAACCTAACCTAACCTAACCTAACCTAACCTAACCTAACCTAACCTAACCTAACCTAACCTAACCTAACCTAACCTAACCTAACCTAACCTAACCTAACCTAACCTAACCTAACCTAACCTAACCTAACCTAACCTAACCTAACCTAACCTAACCTAACCTAACCTAACCTAACCTAACCTAACCTAACCTAACCTAACCTAACCTAACCTAACCTAACCTAACCTAACCTAACCTAACCTAACCTAACCTAACCTAACCTAACCTAACCTAACCTAACCTAACCTAACCTAACCTAACCTAACCTAACCTAACCTAACCTAACCTAACCTAACCTAACCTAACCTAACCTAACCTAACCTAACCTAACCTAACCTAACCTAACCTAACCTAACCTAACCTAACCTAACCTAACCTAACCTAACCTAACCTAACCTAACCTAACCTAACCTAACCTAACCTAACCTAACCTAACCTAACCTAACCTAACCTAACCTAACCTAACCTAACCTAACCTAACCTAACCTAACCTAACCTAACCTAACCTAACCTAACCTAACCTAACCTAACCTAACCTAACCTAACCTAACCTAACCTAACCTAACCTAACCTAACCTAACCTAACCTAACCTAACCTAACCTAACCTAACCTAACCTAACCTAACCTAACCTAACCTAACCTAACCTAACCTAACCTAACCTAACCTAACCTAACCTAACCTAACCTAACCTAACCTAACCTAACCTAACCTAACCTAACCTAACCTAACCTAACCTAACCTAACCTAACCTAACCTAACCTAACCTAACCTAACCTAACCTAACCTAACCTAACCTAACCTAACCTAACCTAACCTAACCTAACCTAACCTAACCTAACCTAACCTAACCTAACCTAACCTAACCTAACCTAACCTAACCTAACCTAACCTAACCTAACCTAACCTAACCTAACCTAACCTAACCTAACCTAACCTAACCTAACCTAACCTAACCTAACCTAACCTAACCTAACCTAACCTAACCTAACCTAACCTAACCTAACCTAACCTAACCTAACCTAACCTAACCTAACCTAACCTAACCTAACCTAACCTAACCTAACCTAACCTAACCTAACCTAACCTAACCTAACCTAACCTAACCTAACCTAACCTAACCTAACCTAACCTAACCTAACCTAACCTAACCTAACCTAACCTAACCTAACCTAACCTAACCTAACCTAACCTAACCTAACCTAACCTAACCTAACCTAACCTAACCTAACCTAACCTAACCTAACCTAACCTAACCTAACCTAACCTAACCTAACCTAACCTAACCTAACCTAACCTAACCTAACCTAACCTAACCTAACCTAACCTAACCTAACCTAACCTAACCTAACCTAACCTAACCTAACCTAACCTAACCTAACCTAACCTAACCTAACCTAACCTAACCTAACCTAACCTAACCTAACCTAACCTAACCTAACCTAACCTAACCTAACCTAACCTAACCTAACCTAACCTAACCTAACCTAACCTAACCTAACCTAACCTAACCTAACCTAACCTAACCTAACCTAACCTAACCTAACCTAACCTAACCTAACCTAACCTAACCTAACCTAACCTAACCTAACCTAACCTAACCTAACCTAACCTAACCTAACCTAACCTAACCTAACCTAACCTAACCTAACCTAACCTAACCTAACCTAACCTAACCTAACCTAACCTAACCTAACCTAACCTAACCTAACCTAACCTAACCTAACCTAACCTAACCTAACCTAACCTAACCTAACCTAACCTAACCTAACCTAACCTAACCTAACCTAACCTAACCTAACCTAACCTAACCTAACCTAACCTAACCTAACCTAACCTAACCTAACCTAACCTAACCTAACCTAACCTAACCTAACCTAACCTAACCTAACCTAACCTAACCTAACCTAACCTAACCTAACCTAACCTAACCTAACCTAACCTAACCTAACCTAACCTAACCTAACCTAACCTAACCTAACCTAACCTAACCTAACCTAACCTAACCTAACCTAACCTAACCTAACCTAACCTAACCTAACCTAACCTAACCTAACCTAACCTAACCTAACCTAACCTAACCTAACCTAACCTAACCTAACCTAACCTAACCTAACCTAACCTAACCTAACCTAACCTAACCTAACCTAACCTAACCTAACCTAACCTAACCTAACCTAACCTAACCTAACCTAACCTAACCTAACCTAACCTAACCTAACCTAACCTAACCTAACCTAACCTAACCTAACCTAACCTAACCTAACCTAACCTAACCTAACCTAACCTAACCTAACCTAACCTAACCTAACCTAACCTAACCTAACCTAACCTAACCTAACCTAACCTAACCTAACCTAACCTAACCTAACCTAACCTAACCTAACCTAACCTAACCTAACCTAACCTAACCTAACCTAACCTAACCTAACCTAACCTAACCTAACCTAACCTAACCTAACCTAACCTAACCTAACCTAACCTAACCTAACCTAACCTAACCTAACCTAACCTAACCTAACCTAACCTAACCTAACCTAACCTAACCTAACCTAACCTAACCTAACCTAACCTAACCTAACCTAACCTAACCTAACCTAACCTAACCTAACCTAACCTAACCTAACCTAACCTAACCTAACCTAACCTAACCTAACCTAACCTAACCTAACCTAACCTAACCTAACCTAACCTAACCTAACCTAACCTAACCTAACCTAACCTAACCTAACCTAACCTAACCTAACCTAACCTAACCTAACCTAACCTAACCTAACCTAACCTAACCTAACCTAACCTAACCTAACCTAACCTAACCTAACCTAACCTAACCTAACCTAACCTAACCTAACCTAACCTAACCTAACCTAACCTAACCTAACCTAACCTAACCTAACCTAACCTAACCTAACCTAACCTAACCTAACCTAACCTAACCTAACCTAACCTAACCTAACCTAACCTAACCTAACCTAACCTAACCTAACCTAACCTAACCTAACCTAACCTAACCTAACCTAACCTAACCTAACCTAACCTAACCTAACCTAACCTAACCTAACCTAACCTAACCTAACCTAACCTAACCTAACCTAACCTAACCTAACCTAACCTAACCTAACCTAACCTAACCTAACCTAACCTAACCTAACCTAACCTAACCTAACCTAACCTAACCTAACCTAACCTAACCTAACCGGATTTTAAAGTCTCTAAAATATTGACTAATTGTTGAGTGTGACACGTCGCTGTAACCGGCTCGACGTCTCCTCGACGAACCTGCAACAGAAAAGGACACGTTTAGTACAATTTTTTGGAATTAACATCATTTTTCTTCAAAATTTTTGAAAACTTTGAAAAATCGTAGCGTCTTCAAAATTTAGTTCGGAATTTTTCTTTTATTTTATTCGTGCTCAGCAGGCTTGCGCGCGTCGCGCTGCATACTTAGATTTAGTTTTTTGTTAATTTTTGTTAAATTTTTGACTTAGAAAAATTCGACCGAGGTGATGTAAGGAACGTCGTTTCCCAGTACATTTGGATTTTAAAGTCTCTAAAATATTGACTAATTGTTGAGTGTGACACGTCGCTGTAACCGGCTCGACGTCTCCTCGACGAACCTGCAACAGAAAAGGACACGTTTAGTACAATTTTTTGGAATTAACATCATTTTTCTTCAAAATTTTTGAAAACTTTGAAAAATCGTAGCGTCTTCAAAATTTAGTTCGGAATTTTTCTTTTATTTTATTCGTGCTCAGCAGGCTTGCGCGCGTCGCGCTGCATACTTAGATTTAGTTTTTTGTTAATTTTTGTTAAATTTTTGACTTAGAAAAATTCGACCGAGGTGATGTAAGGAACGTCGTTTCCCAGTACATTTGGATTTTAAAGTCTCTAAAATATTGACTAATTGTTGAGTGTGACACGTCGCTGTAACCGGCTCGACGTCTCCTCGACGAACCTGCAACAGAAAAGGACACGTTTAGTACAATTTTTTGGAATTAACATCATTTTTCTTCAAAATTTTTGAAAACTTTGAAAAATCGTAGCGTCTTCAAAATTTAGTTCGGAATTTTTCTTTTATTTTATTCGTGCTCAGCAGGCTTGCGCGCGTCGCGCTGCATACTTAGATTTAGTTTTTTGTTAATTTTTGTTAAATTTTTGACTTAGAAAAATTCGACCGAGGTGATGTAAGGAACGTCGTTTCCCAGTACATTTGGATTTTAAAGTCTCTAAAATATTGACTAATTGTTGAGTGTGACACGTCGCTGTAACCGGCTCGACGTCTCCTCGACGAACCTGCAACAGAAAAGGACACGTTTAGTACAATTTTTTGGAATTAACATCATTTTTCTTCAAAATTTTTGAAAACTTTGAAAAATCGTAGCGTCTTCAAAATTTAGTTCGGAATTTTTCTTTTATTTTATTCGTGCTCAGCAGGCTTGCGCGCGTCGCGCTGCATACTTAGATTTAGTTTTTTGTTAATTTTTGTTAAATTTTTGACTTAGAAAAATTCGACCGAGGTGATGTAAGGAACGTCGTTTCCCAGTACATTTGGATTTTAAAGTCTCTAAAATATTGACTAATTGTTGAGTGTGACACGTCGCTGTAACCGGCTCGACGTCTCCTCGACGAACCTGCAACAGAAAAGGACACGTTTAGTACAATTTTTTGGAATTAACATCATTTTTCTTCAAAATTTTTGAAAACTTTGAAAAATCGTAGCGTCTTCAAAATTTAGTTCGGAATTTTTCTTTTATTTTATTCGTGCTCAGCAGGCTTGCGCGCGTCGCGCTGCATACTTAGATTTAGTTTTTTTCCACCGCCATCCCCCGCCCACCCACCCTGGGTCCCGTTAACTTAGGGAGGTGAGGTTTTTTGGGGGAAATATTTTTTATTGTTTTTAAATTTTGTGTCTTTTCGTGTTTGTGTTTGCTTGGAGGATCCGTCGGTTACATTTATACAACTTATACAAATTTTGACACATTTTATTTTGACAACCGACGCCCTCCAAGTAAAAATATGTTTAGGACTCCGGCCAAACGAGGGTCTCTCGATGGAGAACTCCGTGCTGTCGCGGCAGGGACCGCCACAGTCACGAAGGCCACCGGGCCTCCTCACCAAAACGTCCGAAGGAGCATCGGGGAGTGGGAGTCCGGTTTACCGGACCCCCGCAACAGCCTCACTCCCCCGAAATCGAGCCCGACGGTGGGACTCCCGAAGCCAAAGCCGTCAGCCGTGCGTAGGCTGTCGGTGGAGGCCGAGGGAGCCCCACCTAAGACCGCGGGCTCGAAATCCAAATCTTCGGACCGGGTGAATGAGGCCAGGGCTTGTGTTCGCACGGCCAAGCAGCATCTGACCCAGTCTAGGAACCTTAAGACCGACATTAAGACCGCCGTTAACGCGGCGGTCGACCGGCTGTTCCAGCTGGTGAAGGATGCGGATGCAGAACTGGCCAAGTGTGCGAACACACAGCCTGGCCCGGCGGTCTTCGGGGCGGCTGCCTGCACTTCGCCAAGGTCCCCTCCAGCTTTTATGGAGGGAGCCTTGTCGGAGCACATGCAGCTGCTCAAAGACAGCACGGAGCAAATGCGAAAGCTCCAAGAGACCCTCGACAGCACCACCTCCCTGGG
>OX421228.1:12500-37500 GCA_949125135.1 Alcis repandata
GTATTTTATTCGTGCTCAGTAGACTTGCGCGCGTCGCGCTGCATACCTAGATTCCTATTTTTGTTAAATTTTTTCTTTTCATACATCATCTCCAGTACTTTGCAAACACCGAGTTGACGAGGTACGGCGTATTTTCGTATACAAAATAATTTTAGAGACTCTTAGAATTTGACTGAATATTGAGTGTGGCACGTCGCTGTGTCCGGCTCGACGTCCGCTCGAAGATCCTGTAACAAAAAAGTACACGGTTAATACAATTTTTTGGAATTAACATCATTTTTCTTTTTTCAAAATTTACAAACTTTGAAAAATCGCAGCGTCTTCAAAATTTAATTTAGAATTTTTATTGTATTTTATTCGTGCTCAGTAGACTTGCGCGCGTCGCGCTGCATACCTAGATTCCTATTTTTGTTAAATTTTTTCTTTTCATACATCATCTCCAGTACTTTGCAAACACCGAGTTGACGAGGTACGGCGTATTTTCGTATACAAAATAATTTTAGAGACTCTTAGAATTTGACTGAATATTGAGTGTGGCACGTCGCTGTGTCCGGCTCGACGTCCGCTCGAAGATCCTGTAACAAAAAAGTACACGGTTAATACAATTTTTTGGAATTAACATCATTTTTCTTTTTTCAAAATTTACAAACTTTGAAAAATCGCAGCGTCTTCAAAATTTAATTTAGAATTTTTATTGTATTTTATTCGTGCTCAGTAGACTTGCGCGCGTCGCGCTGCATACCTAGATTCCTATTTTTGTTAAATTTTTTCTTTTCATACATCATCTCCAGTACTTTGCAAACACCGAGTTGACGAGGTACGGCGTATTTTCGTATACAAAATAATTTTAGAGACTCTTAGAATTTGACTGAATATTGAGTGTGGCACGTCGCTGTGTCCGGCTCGACGTCCGCTCGAAGATCCTGTAACAAAAAAGTACACGGTTAATACAATTTTTTGGAATTAACATCATTTTTCTTTTTTCAAAATTTACAAACTTTGAAAAATCGCAGCGTCTTCAAAATTTAATTTAGAATTTTTATTGTATTTTATTCGTGCTCAGTAGACTTGCGCGCGTCGCGCTGCATACCTAGATTCCTATTTTTGTTAAATTTTTTCTTTTCATACATCATCTCCAGTACTTTGCAAACACCGAGTTGACGAGGTACGGCGTATTTTCGTATACAAAATAATTTTAGAGACTCTTAGAATTTGACTGAATATTGAGTGTGGCACGTCGCTGTGTCCGGCTCGACGTCCGCTCGAAGATCCTGTAACAAAAAAGTACACGGTTAATACAATTTTTTGGAATTAACATCATTTTTCTTTTTTCAAAATTTACAAACTTTGAAAAATCGCAGCGTCTTCAAAATTTAATTTAGAATTTTTATTGTATTTTATTCGTGCTCAGTAGACTTGCGCGCGTCGCGCTGCATACCTAGATTCCTATTTTTGTTAAATTTTTTCTTTTCATACATCATCTCCAGTACTTTGCAAACACCGAGTTGACGAGGTACGGCGTATTTTCGTATACAAAATAATTTTAGAGACTCTTAGAATTTGACTGAATATTGAGTGTGGCACGTCGCTGTGTCCGGCTCGACGTCCGCTCGAAGATCCTGTAACAAAAAAGTACACGGTTAATACAATTTTTTGGAATTAACATCATTTTTCTTTTTTCAAAATTTACAAACTTTGAAAAATCGCAGCGTCTTCAAAATTTAATTTAGAATTTTTATTGTATTTTATTCGTGCTCAGTAGACTTGCGCGCGTCGCGCTGCATACCTAGATTCCTATTTTTGTTAAATTTTTTCTTTTCATACATCATCTCCAGTACTTTGCAAACACCGAGTTGACGAGGTACGGCGTATTTTCGTATACAAAATAATTTTAGAGACTCTTAGAATTTGACTGAATATTGAGTGTGGCACGTCGCTGTGTCCGGCTCGACGTCCGCTCGAAGATCCTGTAACAAAAAAGTACACGGTTAATACAATTTTTTGGAATTAACATCATTTTTCTTTTTTCAAAATTTACAAACTTTGAAAAATCGCAGCGTCTTCAAAATTTAATTTAGAATTTTTATTGTATTTTATTCGTGCTCAGTAGACTTGCGCGCGTCGCGCTGCATACCTAGATTCCTATTTTTGTTAAATTTTTTCTTTTCATACATCATCTCCAGTACTTTGCAAACACCGAGTTGACGAGGTACGGCGTATTTTCGTATACAAAATAATTTTAGAGACTCTTAGAATTTGACTGAATATTGAGTGTGGCACGTCGCTGTGTCCGGCTCGACGTCCGCTCGAAGATCCTGTAACAAAAAAGTACACGGTTAATACAATTTTTTGGAATTAACATCATTTTTCTTTTTTCAAAATTTACAAACTTTGAAAAATCGCAGCGTCTTCAAAATTTAATTTAGAATTTTTATTGTATTTTATTCGTGCTCAGTAGACTTGCGCGCGTCGCGCTGCATACCTAGATTCCTATTTTTGTTAAATTTTTTCTTTTCATACATCATCTCCAGTACTTTGCAAACACCGAGTTGACGAGGTACGGCGTATTTTCGTATACAAAATAATTTTAGAGACTCTTAGAATTTGACTGAATATTGAGTGTGGCACGTCGCTGTGTCCGGCTCGACGTCCGCTCGAAGATCCTGTAACAAAAAAGTACACGGTTAATACAATTTTTTGGAATTAACATCATTTTTCTTTTTTCAAAATTTACAAACTTTGAAAAATCGCAGCGTCTTCAAAATTTAATTTAGAATTTTTATTGTATTTTATTCGTGCTCAGTAGACTTGCGCGCGTCGCGCTGCATACCTAGATTCCTATTTTTGTTAAATTTTTTCTTTTCATACATCATCTCCAGTACTTTGCAAACACCGAGTTGACGAGGTACGGCGTATTTTCGTATACAAAATAATTTTAGAGACTCTTAGAATTTGACTGAATATTGAGTGTGGCACGTCGCTGTGTCCGGCTCGACGTCCGCTCGAAGATCCTGTAACAAAAAAGTACACGGTTAATACAATTTTTTGGAATTAACATCATTTTTCTTTTTTCAAAATTTACAAACTTTGAAAAATCGCAGCGTCTTCAAAATTTAATTTAGAATTTTTATTGTATTTTATTCGTGCTCAGTAGACTTGCGCGCGTCGCGCTGCATACCTAGATTCCTATTTTTGTTAAATTTTTTCTTTTCATACATCATCTCCAGTACTTTGCAAACACCGAGTTGACGAGGTACGGCGTATTTTCGTATACAAAATAATTTTAGAGACTCTTAGAATTTGACTGAATATTGAGTGTGGCACGTCGCTGTGTCCGGCTCGACGTCCGCTCGAAGATCCTGTAACAAAAAAGTACACGGTTAATACAATTTTTTGGAATTAACATCATTTTTCTTTTTTCAAAATTTACAAACTTTGAAAAATCGCAGCGTCTTCAAAATTTAATTTAGAATTTTTATTGTATTTTATTCGTGCTCAGTAGACTTGCGCGCGTCGCGCTGCATACCTAGATTCCTATTTTTGTTAAATTTTTTCTTTTCATACATCATCTCCAGTACTTTGCAAACACCGAGTTGACGAGGTACGGCGTATTTTCGTATACAAAATAATTTTAGAGACTCTTAGAATTTGACTGAATATTGAGTGTGGCACGTCGCTGTGTCCGGCTCGACGTCCGCTCGAAGATCCTGTAACAAAAAAGTACACGGTTAATACAATTTTTTGGAATTAACATCATTTTTCTTTTTTCAAAATTTACAAACTTTGAAAAATCGCAGCGTCTTCAAAATTTAATTTAGAATTTTTATTGTATTTTATTCGTGCTCAGTAGACTTGCGCGCGTCGCGCTGCATACCTAGATTCCTATTTTTGTTAAATTTTTTCTTTTCATACATCATCTCCAGTACTTTGCAAACACCGAGTTGACGAGGTACGGCGTATTTTCGTATACAAAATAATTTTAGAGACTCTTAGAATTTGACTGAATATTGAGTGTGGCACGTCGCTGTGTCCGGCTCGACGTCCGCTCGAAGATCCTGTAACAAAAAAGTACACGGTTAATACAATTTTTTGGAATTAACATCATTTTTCTTTTTTCAAAATTTACAAACTTTGAAAAATCGCAGCGTCTTCAAAATTTAATTTAGAATTTTTATTGTATTTTATTCGTGCTCAGTAGACTTGCGCGCGTCGCGCTGCATACCTAGATTCCTATTTTTGTTAAATTTTTTCTTTTCATACATCATCTCCAGTACTTTGCAAACACCGAGTTGACGAGGTACGGCGTATTTTCGTATACAAAATAATTTTAGAGACTCTTAGAATTTGACTGAATATTGAGTGTGGCACGTCGCTGTGTCCGGCTCGACGTCCGCTCGAAGATCCTGTAACAAAAAAGTACACGGTTAATACAATTTTTTGGAATTAACATCATTTTTCTTTTTTCAAAATTTACAAACTTTGAAAAATCGCAGCGTCTTCAAAATTTAATTTAGAATTTTTATTGTATTTTATTCGTGCTCAGTAGACTTGCGCGCGTCGCGCTGCATACCTAGATTCCTATTTTTGTTAAATTTTTTCTTTTCATACATCATCTCCAGTACTTTGCAAACACCGAGTTGACGAGGTACGGCGTATTTTCGTATACAAAATAATTTTAGAGACTCTTAGAATTTGACTGAATATTGAGTGTGGCACGTCGCTGTGTCCGGCTCGACGTCCGCTCGAAGATCCTGTAACAAAAAAGTACACGGTTAATACAATTTTTTGGAATTAACATCATTTTTCTTTTTTCAAAATTTACAAACTTTGAAAAATCGCAGCGTCTTCAAAATTTAATTTAGAATTTTTATTGTATTTTATTCGTGCTCAGTAGACTTGCGCGCGTCGCGCTGCATACCTAGATTCCTATTTTTTCCCCACCCACCCGCCCGGAGGGGTTTCAATAGAAAGAGATTGTTCTGTGTAGTGGGGGCGGACACAAAGTGAGAATATTTTTTGACTTTTTTAATTTGAGTTGCTCAATTGTTGGGCATCTCAAGATTTACCATCTGACCAATTTTGTGTAAATTTGGCCTATTATTTAGGGTAGGGATCGAAAATGTTTCGGACACCCGCAAAAACATTTAAGGACGTGGAGCAGGCCTCCAAAACGACAGGGGCAGGTGCCTCTGATGCCGCGGGCCCGTCCTCATACACCAATGTCAGGCGAAGCGTGGGGGAGTGGGAGTCTGGGAAGTCAGACCGACTAAGTCTCACTCCCCCAAACAAAATCGTCACGGTGGGTCCACAAAAGCCGAGGCCTAAGCCGACAGCAGTTCGTAGGCTGTCGGTGGAGGCATCGAAGAGCCCACCGAAACAGCCAGTAAAACCTGACAGGGTGGCAGAGGCTAGGGCCTGCATAATTCGGCTAAAGGCGAACCTGTCGAACTCCCGAAACCTCAAGACGGAGATTAAGACCGCCATTTTGGAGTCGGCGGACCGCCTGTTTCAGCTGGTGAAAGAGGCAGAGATGGATTCGCCGGCTGAAACGGCCTCGGCAAAAGGTCCGGCCGCACGACCCCAAAACTTGGCTGGTGCAAGAAAAGAGGAAAGTGCTTTTGCGTCGTCTTCTCCAGATTCATGCCTGGAGAAGACGATGCAAAAGCACATGGAAATGATGCGGGAAACAATTGAGCGCACGAGGACTCTTAATGAGACACTGAGCTCCCAAACTGCTGCCGGGGTACACGATAATGCTCAGGCCGATAACATCGGTAAGCTCTTGGGCGAAGTTCGGGAACTGCGCCAGACCACTGAAGCAACGGAGAGGAGGGTGTCTTCACTGCAAGATGCCGTCCCTTCGTACGCTGAAGTCCTGGCTCGGCCTACTGGCGCAGTATCACCAACAAAACTTCGCCCAAAGCATAGCATCATTGTGTCCTCGGAAGATGACAGGCTTACGAGCGAAGACATCCTGGGAACGGTGAGAGAAGCTCTGGACGCCAAGACCTCTGGACTTCAGGTAACTCGAGTCCAGAAGGTCAAAAACCAGAAGGTCGTGTTCAGCTGCGCCTCCAAGGAGGAAACGAAAAAAGTCTCTGAAAAAATAACTGCTCGCTGCAAAAACCTCATCATAGAGGAGGCCAAAAATAAAGACCCCCTGGTCGTTATTCGGAACATCCTGAGCTGCCACAAAGACGAAGAGGTCATAACGTCCCTCAGATCGCAGAACGCCGGCCTTCTCAGAGACCTGGAGAAGGACGATGTTAGGGCAGTCGTCAAATACAGGCGACGCGCCAGAAACCCGCACGAGAACCACGTCGTGCTCCAGGTGTCGCCCAAGTTGTGGCAACGGCTTACAGAAGCCAAACGCGTACATGTCGACCTGCAGTATGCGGTAGTGCAGGACCAATCCCCGCTCGTGCAGTGCACACGATGCCTGGGATATGGGCACGGGCGCAGGCTTTGCACAGAATCAGTCGACCTGTGCAGCCACTGCGCCGGCCCACATCTCCGGGCGGACTGTCCGACTCACGGGACGGGCGGGACTGCTACTTGCCGCAACTGCAGGCTGGCAAAGTACAGCGATGTCAGCCACAATGCCTTTGACGGCGAGTGCCCTGTACGCCAGCGGTGGGACGCCATCGCTAGATCTAGTGTGGCGTACTGCTGACGTACCGGGCACCCAACGCACCAAAGACGGAAAGACGACACCTGGGCACACTAGTGGACTCGGGCGGGTTTCATTGACGCAGGTGAAGACTAGGCATGTGGGGCTGTTCCCGTACCCAAGTTGCCTTGAGTACGAGAATAGCGCAACATGCAAAAATGTGAGCATAGCATATGCAATGAATAGTTTGCTGCTCGAGTGTCTCATAGGTGACGCATACAGGTGCGACCTGGAATCGAAGCGAAGCATGATGCTGACCGATTCACCATTGTGCTCGATGAAGGACGGGGACGGATCCAGGTTGTACCTGGATGTAGTGGACGCAAAGGCAGCATAGTTAGAAGGGCTGATATAAGACGGGATGACACTGAGTGTCATTCGGCTTATTCGTGGATAGGTATTGACGTGGAAGGTGCGTGCAACACCTACTTCTTAAGAAGTAGGAGTATGCACGCACGTGGGACCGCTGATGTAAACGTAGTGTTATTTTATTGCAAATCTAGTCATTCACTTAAGGAAATTATCGTTCTATTATTGTTTTGTAATTTTATGCTAGTTCTAGATGAATAGAGACAACATGTACATCAATTATTTGTACCATGTATCTCGAAATACACATATTATTATTATAACGACGAAAATTATACAAATTTAATGTTATACAATTTATTTTTACAATCTTAATTTTACAATTTTAGTTTTTTACAAAATATCTAATTTTACAGTTTTAATAAATATACAATTTCATCTACTTCATACAATTTGTGACTCTACAATTAAAAATGTAGTATTAACAAAAATGACTTTTTATATTATCCTAACTCAAACCAGTTCGATATCTTTAATGTTCTAATTATTTACACTTCAATTAATAAAACCTTAATGCCACACATGTGGCGACTTTTTTACATTAACATGTTATAGGATAAATAACCCAAACAAGGGCCTCGCATAAACTTAGCGGGGGTACATAGGAGGAGGAGGACGGCAAAAAAAAAAAAAAAAAAAAAAAAAAAACCTAACCTAACCTAACCTAACCTAACCTAACCTAACCTAACCTAACCTAACCTAACCTAACCTAACCTAACCTAACCTAACCTAACCCAACCCGGATTTTAAAGTCTCTAAAATATTGACTAATTGTTGAGTGTGACACGTCGCTGTAACCGGCTCGACGTCTCCTCGACGAACCTGCAACAGAAAAGGACACGTTTAGTACAATTTTTTGGAATTAACATCGTTTTTCTTCAAAATTTTTGAAAACTTTGAAAAATCGTAGCGTCTTCAAAATTTAGTTCGGAATTTTTCTTTTATTTTATTCGTGCTCAGCAGGCTTGCGCGCGTCGCGCTGCATACTTAGATTTAGTTTTTTTTTATTTTATTCGTGCTCAGCAGGCTTGCGCGCGTCGCGCTGCATACTTAGATTTAGTTTTTTTCCACCGCCATCCCCCGCCCACCCACCCTGGGTCCCGTTAACTTAGGAAGGTGAGGTTTTTTGGGGGAAATATTTTTTATTGTTTTTAAATTTTGTGTCTTTTCGTGTTTGTGTTTGCTTGGAGGATCCGTCGGTTACATTTATACAACTTATACAAATTTTGACACATTTTATTTTGACAACCGACGCCCTCCAAGTAAAAATATGTTTAGGACTCCGGCCAAACGAGGGTCTCTCGATGGAGAACTCCGTGCTGTCGCGGCAGGGACCGCCACAGTCACGAAGGCCACCGGGCCTCCTCACCAAAACGTCCGAAGGAGCATCGGGGAGTGGGAGTCCGGTTTACCGGACCCCCGCAACAGCCTCACTCCCCCGAAATCTAGCCCGACGGTGGGACTCCCGAAGCCAAAGCCGTCAGCCGTGCGTAGGCTGTCGGTGGAGGCCGAGGGAGCCCCACCTAAGACCGCGGGCTCGAAATCCAAATCTTCGGACCGGGTGAATGAGGCCAGGGCTTGTGTTCGCACGGCCAAGCAGCATCTGACCCAGTCTAGGAACCTTAAGACCGACATTAAGACCGCCGTTAACGCGGCGGTCGACCGGCTGTTCCAGCTGGTGAAGGATGCGGATGCAGAACTGGCCAAGTGTGCGAACACACAGCCTGGCCCGGCGGTCTTCGGGGCGGCTGCCTGCACTTCGCCAAGGTCCCCTCCAGCTTTTATGGAGGGAGCCTTGTCGGAGCACATGCAGCTGCTCAAAGACAGCACGGAGCAAATGCGAAAGCTCCAAGAGACCCTCGACAGCACCACCTCCCTGGGAAGCCAGAAAGAGGCACAGTCTGAGTGTTTCGACCAACTTTTGGGTGAAGTGCGGGAGCTGCGCCAGACCTCCGAAGAGACGGGGCGGAAGGTTTCCTGCTTGCAGGAGACCGTCCCCTCGTACGCGGAGGTTCTGGCCAGACCACCTGCAGCCATACCGCGAGAGCTTCACCCAAAGCACTCAGTAATTGTGTCCTCGGGCGACGACCGGCTCAATGGTGACCACATACTCGGCAAGGTCCGATACGCTCTAGAAGCCAGGACCACCGGGCTTCAGGTCACCAGAGTGCAAAAGGTCCGAAACCAGAAGGTGGTGCTGAGTTGCGCCAGTAAGGAGGAATTGTTGAAGGTGAGTGAGAGGATCAAGACCAAGGACAAGGGCCTTATCGTGGAGGAGGCCAAGAACAAGGACCCCTTGGTCATGATCCGAAATCTCCTCGCCTTCAACAAGGACTCGGACATCGTTTCGTCTCTCAGGTCCCAGAACAAGAGCCTCCTCCGGGACCTGGGAGACGACGATTTCAGGGCGACGGTCAAGTACCGTCGCCGGGCGCGGAACCCCCACGAGAATCACGTCGTGCTGCAGGTGTCCCCAAAGCTGTGGATGAAGCTGGTTGAGGCCAAGCGGGTGCACATCGACTTGCAGTATGCGGTTGTACAGGATCAGTCTCCGCTCGTACAGTGTACACGGTGCCTGGGGTATGGGCACGGGCGCAGGCAGTGCACAGAGTCAGCCGACCTGTGCAGCTTCTGCGCTGGCCCACACCTCCGGGCGGACTGTCCTGCACACACTGCGGGCGAGACTGCCGTATGCCGCAACTGCAAGTCGGCGAAGTATCCCGACTTTGGCCACAATGCCTTCGACGGTGAGTGCCCAGTGCGTAAGCGATGGGACGCCATAGCTAGGTCTAGCGTGGCGTACTGCTGACGTACCGGGCACTCTAGTCACCACAGCCGAAGGGACGAAGCCTGCGCACACTGGTGGTTACGTGTGGGGTCCGAGGACGCGGGTGATACCAGAAGCGATGGATGGTATGCTGCCAAAGTGTCCCACACAAGACTCTCACAAGTATGACCTGGAAACTAAACAACGCATGAGGCTGACCAGACCAACATTGTGTCCGATGATGGATGGAGAAGAGTCCAGGTCGTACTTGTTTGCAGTCGGCACTAAGGCAGCTCAGTCTAGCATGGCTGAATTAAGAATGGGTGACACTAGGTGTCATCCAGACTTATTCAAGGTTAGTTGTAGTTGGGAAGGTGCGTGCAACACCTATTTCTTAGAAATAGGAGTATGCACGCACGTGGGAAAGTTGGTTAAAACGTAAGAGAATAATCCATATCGCATTCTAGTCAATCCACCTAAGTATTTATTTATTCATAAGTTTTTAAAATTTAAAATTGTTGTACATAATTCTCTATGACTGGATATTATACTCTTGTGTATGAAATAATTGTTAATATTCATAGGTATCGCTATTTATTTTAGATTTACAATTTTAATGACAATAATTATACAATTTTATCTTTTGCTCATAATTTATACTTAAATTTTAATCTTTTACAATTTTAACTTAGCTTAAGTTAATACAATTACTAAATTTTTTGGAAATAATAATCCTAGCTCAAATTTATTCATAATTTTAAGAAGATGCAAATAAGTTACTATTTTTGAACGACTGAAAGACCACATAAGTGGCAACTATTAAAATTAAAAGTGTTGTAGGATTATAAACCCAAACAAGGGCCTCGCATATAAAGTGAGGGTACATAGGCGGAGGAGGACGGCTAAAAAAAAAAAAAAAAAAAAAAAAAAAACCTAACCCAACCTAACCTAACCTAACCTAACCTAACCTAACCTAACCAAAAGTACGAACTTCCGAGATACTGATTACGCACCCTCCAAAATTGCATACACATCTAATCACAGATTACTAGTCGAATTTGATAAAGAAGAACAAAAAACACACGCTCTGGAAAAAATTAATCAACCAAACTCGAGGGTAGTAGCAGAGACAACAAAGAAACTCAAACCAATGTTCATCCTAAAAGGAGTATCAAGCAAAACACCACCAAACCAGCTGAAAGATATTATCATTTGTCAGAACAATAACATCAAAATCAATACAACCAATAGTGAAGATATTGAACTAAAAACCACCAGAAACAACAAGAACCCCAAACTCTATAACGCAATATTCATTACTACACCAAAAATATGGAAGGCAGTCCTCCAAAACAATCACCTAAACGTAGACTTCCAACAGGTCCACGTTGAAGAACACGTCCCAGTTCAACAATGCTTCAGATGCATGAAATACGGTCACATCCGTCGTTGGTGCAAGGCTCCGGAGCCAGTATGCTCCCACTGCTCCGAGACACACGAGTTCAAAGACTGCCCAAACAGACACGACTACAACAAGCTAAAATGTACACACTGCTCTGCTAAAAACGCAAAGCAATCACACCGCCCTGACTCTTCCCCGGTCAACTACGCACATAGCGCTACCTCTAATCTATGCCCGCTTGGGTTGAAAAAACTAATTGAAGTCCGTGCCAGAACGGACCATGAGCTGTAGTCCACTCCCTGCACCCCCCGTTTGGGGCCCCTCTGATGTCAATTCTTGCAATTCACAACCGAGGGGCTCATTTCTCGGATGCGTCCAGATCAATGTCGGACGTAGTCGAAACGCTACCCACGAACTAGCACAATGGGCTCATACGCACCAACCGGACTTAATTTTTATTAACGAACCTTACACCAGCAATACGGGACTACCCGTTAAAATTCCAGGTTACGATCTCCATCAATTCCCCGATAAGAATCCGAAGAATGAACCGACCAAAGCTGCCATACTAACAAAAAAAAACGGACTCAGTGTAATCGGAAATAGCGAATACTCCAACTCTTGCCTCTCAATCATAAAAATTAACAACTCACGAGGAAAAAACATATATCTAACATCCGTCTACATTGAACCACGAACCGACAAACTGCAACTTCTAAACCGCTTGGAAATATTCCTCGCAGAAACAACTGGCTCCACGCACTTGATTTGCGGAGACCTAAACGGCTGGCACACGTCATGGGGCTCCAAGACTGACAACAAAAGAGGCAATACAATTTACGACATAATCACCCTACATAATTTACACATTTGCAACACTGGAAGTAACCCTACCTTTGAAACAATCACACATGGAACCTACAGAGAATCCATCATTGATGTAACACTGATTAGCAATACCAATATAGCTAATGTTGAAAACTGGCAAGTTAACACAGAAATCTGCCCCTCATCGGATCACAACTCAATATTGTTCAAACTAAACATTGAAAACACACGTACGACAAAAAATAAAAAAACGTCAACATTTAGATACAATACAAACACTGTCAAATGGGAAAACATCAACGAATCCTTCTGAACGAAATCAAATCACACCTACCCAACAACATTAATATACCTACGTCACATCAAGAAATAGACAACAACATTAGAGTCATCACCTCAGCTTTACAAACCACGTGTGATAAACTACTACCCAAACCAACACCATTTAAGGAAAGAATCCCTTGGTGGAGCGATGACCTGCAGAAAATAAAAATGAAAGTTATCAAAAACCATCACTTGCTTAGCCGCCTAGTAAGACAAAAACAACCTATAGATGAATCCTTGTTAGAAAGAGACAAACTTAAAAAAGAATACTCTGACGCAATATGCAAGGCCTCTTCTGATCACTTCAGAGAGTTCTGTAATAAACAAAACAAAGAGGACGTCTGGTCTATCACCAATAGAATTATACAATCCAAACCAATATCGCAACCGCCAACAACTTTAAAAAAAGATGATGGCACATATACATCTGACCCCCTTGAAACTGCTAACACATTACTGAATAAATTTTTCCCAGACGACACCATAGACAATAATCAATATCAACAGACACTTAGACAAGACATGCATACGCCTTCCAACGGACTGAATGAGCCAGAGTTTACTACCACCGAAATCATTAACTGCTTAAAAACAATGAGCCATAAAAAGGCACCCGGACCCGATCATCTAACATCAGACATTTGCCTCCAATTTATAAAAAACTTCCCTAACACTATCACCGATCTACTAAATAAATGCGTTGAACTAAAATATTTTCCTAAAGCATGGAAAGTAGCATGCGCAAGAATTATTCCGAAACCAAACAAAACGGACTACTCTGACACCTCAGCGTATAGACCAATTGGTCTTATAAATGTATTTGGCAAACTCTTCGAGAAGCTCATTATTAACAGACTGACACACTACCTCAACACCACAAACAACCAATGCAAGGAACAATACGGTTTTAAACAGCAAACTTCCACAAATAACGCAATACACAGCGCTATCGACATAATCACCAAAGCCAAGAACAGTAAAGAACATGCAATTGCAGTCTCATTGGACATCCAAGGGGCTTTCGATCACGCCTGGTGGCCGATAATTTTCAAAAGGCTAAAAAAGGTTAACTGCCCCAGCAATATTTATGAAACATTAATCAGCTACATCACAGACAGAGAGGTCTCTATCAACTTTCTGAATTGCTCCGTGGGAAAACAAACGTCAAGAGGATGCGTACAGGGCTCAGTCTGTGGCCCCACCCTCTGGAACCTCATTCTCGATGACCTACTCCTCACTGAACTGGCTGATCTCCCTGAGGGGGCCCACGTGCAGGCTTACGCTGATGATATTCTGCTCATCACGCACTCAAAAAATACCTCACACCTCGAAAATATCACCAATAGTATTCTGGACAAGATCATAAAATGGGGGCAAAATATAAAACTAACTTTCGGACCCGCAAAAACTCAAGCTATATCATTCACTAAAAAACCTAAAAACAAATGTAAAATCACTATAAATAACCACAATATAACTTTTATGAATCAAATTAAATATCTTGGAATCATAATCGACGAAAAACTAAACTTCATCAAACACACTGAATACATCATCAATAAAAGCAAAAAACTATTCAACAAACTCTCGCTATTCATTCGACCCACCTGGGGCGTCTCACCGGAAAATATCAAAATCATTTACCACCAAGTCATCCAACCAATAATCTGTTACGCGTCCGGTATCTGGGCATCAGCTTTAAAATATAAACAAGTAAATAAGAAACTACTTTCACTTCAAAGACTTTTTGCCATTAAAATGGTACAGAGCTTCAAAACACTAAGAACAGCGACTGCCATTTCACTAGCACAATTAGACCCTCTACCATATAAAATAAAGGAAATAGCCGACATAGAACAAACCAAAATTAAACACACTACCAAATTCCTCCCCAAAGATATACCCGTAGACTCGCCTACTCCCCCGTCACTCCTTTTACACCCCTCTCTTCGAGTGGGCATCGAATTTACTGAAATCAATAATGTTCAAGAATATAACGAATTCTGCATAGCCAAACACGAAACTTGGCAAATATTTACAGACGGAAGCAAACTCGACGACAAAGTTGGGGCCGCGTTTGTGGCTCTTAACTCACTCGGCAACACTGTGCATACCAAAAAACTAAAACTACACAATTGCTGCTCCGTCTTTCAGGCTGAACTACTAGCCATTGAACAGGCCACATCATGGATTTCAAACAAAAAACCGCATAACGAGTTCCACATCTTATCCGACAGCAAATCTGGACTGACCGAACTTGCCAACCCCAACACCACAAATACTCTCGCTGTCCAAATACACAAAAACATTATTAATTTACAAAACTCCGGAATGAATTTAAACTTTGCATGGGTTCGGGCTCATGTAGACATCGAAGGCAACGAACTGGCTGATATAACAGCAAAAAACGCCACTAAATCACATAAAAGACCCGACTACACACATATACCGATCTCCTTCGTAAAACATCAAAATAAACTCGAAACCAGAAGCAAAACCAAATCATTTTACCTCGAAGCCAGTCCTCATACACTTAGTCTTCTTCCTACCTATGAAGATTTCAACAAATATTTCACTGCCATAAATATGTCACCTAACTTTGCCATTACCCAAATTCTGTCAGGACACGGATTCCACAAAGAATACCTACACCGCTTTAAAATTACCGATGATCCCATGTGCCCATGCGATAATCTCACCACCCAAAGCTTAAAGCACCTCATTGAAGATTGCCCAAGATTTTCTGCCACCAGACAAGACCACATCACCGTTTCATCAAAACTTAATAATCCATACAACCTCATAGAAATTATCAGCACAGCATCTACCATTAACACCTTTCATAATCACATTACATATATAATCAAAAACTTGAAGAAATTTAATAACACATAGCGCTTTGGTGAGTCGGGACATCTTCACCTCACCGCTCACTCACTTCACCCACCTTGTGAGCCTGACAAGTTAGCCCGGAGCATAGAGTGAAGTGGGGTAGTAACCTTGCTCGCCAAGGGTTGCTTTGGTGAGTCGGGCATCTTCATCTTCATAAGAATTTGAGAAGTTAATTTATAGATTTCAGTATAAACTTAAGTAATAAGGCAATATAGAAAAACAGTAGGTAGTTAAGTACATGCTAAGATAATATTTTGTAATATAATTAGTTTAAGTCTAGAATAAGTAAAATTGTATAGTTTTAAGTAGTTCTAGTTTAAGTTTAAGTTTAAGTAGATAAGCAAATGCATGCAAGGTAACGCAAACAACCCAACACATCCACCCAACCCCACACAACTAGTGAGCTATATGACCTAACCTCACTAACTAAACTTAATTACTTCTCCACTAGAATCCTAGTACTATCCACTTTTAGGCACCCGAGCACTTGAAGTGACCTGGGACACACAAGTAACACAGGCGACTTAATCCCACTTACTTACTTCACCCTCAGCAATCGAGGTAAACTTAGAAAAAGCGATTCAAACTGCCAATATTTACTTGGCTCCCTTATCTCACTCCACATACTTCACCTCACTACCCAAAATAACTATTTCAAAATCATCCATCCATCCACCACAACTCACTCACCTAACTTCACAAATTATCCACATAACTCACGCAGCTCACCTAACCCAGCTCACCTTCTCACCTTATCATTAATATCCCCCCCTCAAGCACACAAGAACCTACACTACAACAACGAAACACACAGTTCACCTCAAACCCCACAGCTAAACCTCGCTTCTTCTAAACCCAACTCACTTAACTCACTTACTTCACTAACTTACCTTTTTTTTTTTTTTTTTTTTTTTTTTTTTTTTTTTGTTTACCCAGTGGAAATCCTTTATGGATACCACGCCCGCCCCGGGGGAGGCAGGGTGGTTATGTGGGAGTCTCCGCCCTAGTGGCGGCATACCCACTAAAACCACTGGGGCGTTCGTCATCCGCCTGAGATGGGGCGAGGTGGGGTCGCGTTAGCATTCACCACCTCGCCCCGACGATGGGCCCGATTAGGGCCCCCTGCGCCTATGGAGGGGTGACCCTGTTCCCCAGGATCACCCCCCAGACGGTGTGGGGTCGTGCAGGCCGGGAGAGTCCCCCGACTCTCCCGGCAACCCCACTGCATAGGGGCGAGGAGACGGGCAAACCGCCTCCTCGCTCCCCCTGTCCGTCTGCGCCGGAGCGGGTCAGAGCGGGGGTCGTCCTCCCTGATCCGCTCCGCGGCCTCCTTCTGCGTCATCACCTCTTCGCAGAAGGAGACCACGGCCTGCCACGATCGCTCGCTGCCGAGCATGGCTTTCACCACGCTCGGCAACGAGAGATCCCCGCCTATATAGGCCGAAAGCGTATGCCGCTGGGGACCCCATGCGGCACACGCTTCCAGCGTGTGGAGCGCCGTATCCTCCGGCGCTCCACACTCGTGACAGGCCGGGGTCGCCTCCCGTCTCGCGATCTTGTGCAGGTACTTTCCGAAGCACCCATGCCCGGAAAGCACCTGCACAAGTCGGAAGGTCAGCGACCCGAACCGCCGCCGCGTCCAATCCCGGAGGACCGGTCGAATGGCCTCCACCGTCTGCTTACCAGGCACAGGTGGGGCCAGGTCCTCCGTCCACCGCCTCAACATGACGGCCCGCGCATGCCGTCGCATGCGCCTGACCTCCTCTCCCCCGATAAACTCCCCGCGGGATCTCCCCGCCGCCACGAGGTGGTAAACCTCGGCGAGGACCTCCGCTTGGAGCTCCCAGGGGGGATCACTGGCCAGCACGCAGGCCGCTGTCCAGGACACCGTCCGGTAACCGCGTATCGCCCTCGTCGCGATGACCCGCTGCGGACGTCGCAGCAGGGCCTTATTCGCGCGACCTAGGGCGTCCGCCCAGACCGGTGCCCCGTACAGGGCCATACTCCGGATTACTCCGGAGTACAGACGACGGCATGTGGCGCTCGGGCCGCCCGTGTTGGGCAGCAGCCTCCCCAGAGCGGCAGCGGCTCCCAGGACTTTTGGGGCAAGCTGGACGAAATGTGCCCCAAAAGTCCACCTCCCGTCCAGGATGAGACCCAGATATTTCATCCGGGTCCCAACCCGGACCGAGACCCCGTCCAGCACTACCTTCGTGCCTGGAGGGGGCCCCCCCCGAGGCCCATGGAACAATAGGGCCTCGGTCTTGGAGAGGGCAACCTCCAGCCCCAGGGAGCGGATGCGGTCGACCACAAGTGTCGTGGTCACTGAGGCCAACCGCACCGTCTCCCTGAGGTCCCTCCCCCTGGCTACGACCAGGGTGTCGTCCGCGTAGCACGCCAACCGCACGCTGTCGGGAAGCGTGCCACGCAGCACCCAGTCGTAGCCGATGTTCCACAGAAGCGGTCCCAATACCGACCCCTGTGGAACCCCGCAGGAGACGCAACGGCGCCTCAAACCGTCACGTCCTTCCACCAGGACCTCGCGGTCCTGGAGGTAGTCGGCCAACAGCCTCCGCAGATACAGGGGCACTCCGTGGTACCGGAGCGCCTCCTGTATTGTTCCGTGCGGGAGGCTGTTGAAGGCGTTGGCGATGTCCAGCGAGACAGCCAACGCCTTGTCCCCCTCACCGACCGCATCCTGCGTCCACCCCTTGAGCCAGAGCAGGGCGTCCACAGTGGACCGCCCCGCTCTGAACCCGAACTGGGCCTGCGACAAACCAGGCCCAGTTCCTTCCAGGTGCTGGATGACACGAGAAGCCACCACCCTCTCTAGCAGCTTCCCCGTGTCATCCAGCAGCACGATTGGCCTGTATCCGGAAGGCGAGTCGCTAGGTCGACCCTCCTTCCGGAGCAGGCACAATCGGCCGTCCTTCCACGGCTTCGGGAACCTCCCCGACGAGAGGCATGCGTCGAAGAGGTCCCGAAGCTGATCGCCCATCTCCCTTAGGGCGATCCGAAGGACCCGACCTGGGATCCCGTCGGGACCCGGCGCAGTCGCCTTTCCCGCCAGGCGGTCGACCGCCACCGACATCTCCGCCGGCGACACAGGCGGGACGGAGGACGGGTCCGACTCCTCCTCCTGGAGAGGGGGGGGGGTACGGTGCCATCGCGGGGGGCGCGTAGAGGGGGTTCGCAGAGGGGAACAGCCCCTCCAGCACCGCACCCAGGAGCTCCGGTTCCAGGGACTCCGCGACAGGGGGCGTCTGGCCCCGGAAGCGCTTCCGGGCAGCCCTATACGGACGCCCCCACGGATCCCTGTCCAGCCGCTCCAGCTCCTCCTTCCAGGCCCGCGACTTGGCCCTGCCGATGGCCACCTGCAGGTCCTTCTTGGCGCCACGGTACGCCTCGTACGCCCGACGCTCGGCTGCCAGCTCTTCAGCTGGCAGCAGATCGTCGGACCGACCGTGACGCCTCCTCCTGCAGTGGCCATAGAGCCGCCGCAACTCCGAGCAGGTGGCTCGGAGTTCCGCAATCTCCGCGCACCACCAGTACACCTGGCGGCGCTCGGGGCGACGCCGGGCTCTCGGCATGGCCGCGTCGCAGACCGCCGTCACTGCATCCCGGAAGTGACTCGCCGCGACGTCAACTTCCGGGTGCGTTGGCGCGGCACACCACGCCTGGACGATGGCCGCCTCTTTCGCCAGCTCGGCGTCGAGGCGACCAATCGTCCAGCGCGGGAGCCCCCCCCGCGCGACTCGCTGGGGCCCTCGTCGACCTTCGGAGGTGGAGACCTCGAACCTAATATATTTATGGTCCGAGAGAGTCTCCATCTCCGACATCACCCTCCAGGCCTGCACACGTGCTGCGACAGCGGGTGTGGCGAACGTTACGTCCACCACGGAACCCCCCGAATGCCGCACGCACGTGTGGGCCGACCCCCTGTTTAGCAGGGTCAGCCCCGTCGCGGCAGCCCACTCCACCACAATCTCCCCTCGGGAGTTAGTGGAGGGGCTGCCCCAGGCCCTGGCCTTGGCGTTCAGGTCCCCCATGAGGAGGACCTGACGCGGCGCCTGTCGCCTCACCGCCGCGGTCAGGAGGTCTACGAAAACCTCCAGTTCCGCAGCGGTTTTGTTAGGGGAGAAGTATGCGCCGACGACCGCATACTCTCCCCATTTGGCCACCGCGTACCCTTGACCCCTCTCCTCAACTGAGAGAGGGGGGCCACTGGCCTTCCCGACGATGGCAACGAAGCCGCCAAGGTCCCCGGTTCACTAACTTACCTAACTTATCTAACTTCAACCAATAAGTCCAACTCACTCGATTCACTTTCCTAACTCACTTACTTCACCAACCCACCTAACTAATCTAACTTCAAGCAATAAGCCCAACTCACTCGATTCACTTTCCTAACTCACTTACTTCACCAACCCACCTAACTAATCTAACTTCAACCAATAAGCCCAACTCACTTGACACACTTCACTTCAATTTATTAAATTGTGTATTGAGTCATTAAATCAGTGCCTATATCAGACAAGATAGATAATGTCGTCGTCATCGTCTTCCAACTCACCTGTGAAGCCCGGGCCCACTTACCAAAGAAGGGCAATCAAATCATCCGACAACGACGAAGACAACAACCACCCTACCCAGGGGGAGGGATGGCCACACCAGCGGGACGCCCACACCCAGAACCCCATTGTTTCGTCGACATCTGTATCCTCATCTTCACCATCTTCACCAGCCTCGTCTTGCTCGGACTCCGACTCTTCTCCAGGCCCCGCAAGTCCTTCGGGTCGCAACGGAAGCGAGATAGTCTGTGATCCGGCCCTGCCCTCACCCAAGTCAGACCACCTGTCGCCCTCACGGGGGGGCAGCCCCGGGACACTGGCCGAATCCGAGACTGAAGGAGGAGCAAACAGTTCGCCAACAAAGACAGCACACAGCGGACCCATACAGGCGGCGATGTCGGCTTCGGGTGTGATCGAGGCCCCTGAAAATGTAGCGGGATACACCACTCCACTTTCGTACAACCCTCATACGACTGAACCAGCGCAAGAAAAGCAGCCACAAAGCCAACTTCAAAATTCGCACTTCGAGCCCATCAGGCCAACGCCACAATACTTACCGCCGCAACACCAATACCAATGCTACAGATGCGACTACCAAACTACCAAAAAGACATTGTAATAAATAACCTGCAACACCATCTCCAGGACGCGCTCGACATCATCAAGCAACAAAATAACAACAATAGCAACAACAACAAGAATAGCAGCAACAGCAATCCCACGCACACCGAAGGCGAGGCCGCACACGCCTACCAACTACCAATTGCCCCCGTTCCCGCACCACCACCCGAGAGCCCTATGGATAGCCCTGTGGACGGAAACCAGACCATGCCCCCGCCTTTACCCTCCTCCAGCAAGACCACGCAACTGAGGTACCAGTGTGTCTTGTGTGGGATGACCATGAAAGCCAACATCTGCCGTCACTTCAAACGGGTTCATCCCAGTTATGCTAACGCCGACGGAGACATCAAGACGCACCCGTACTTCCCCCGATATTTTTATTTCTTCACGAAAGAGGCCAGAGATGTCTGTCCCCCTGGCAACAGACCGCCCCGCCGGATGGTGGAGGGTGTGGAGGGAGTGTCTAACGCCTTCATGAATGGAGAATATTTCCCGTAGTCGGGGCCAGAATACTACGGACGGATAATAAATAACAACGAACATAATTTGTAAATAAATTGTTAAAATTGTGAGAAAAAAAAAAAAAAATAAAAAATAAAAAAAAAAAAATAAATAAAAAAAAAAAAAAATAAAAAAAATAAAAAAAAAATAATAATAATAATAATAAAAAGGATATTTAGGATATATATATATTTCCTATACGTGTTGTATATAATAATAATGTTAAAGTGTAAAAGTTTTTTCATGTTTTGTATATAATAATAGTGTTAAAGCGTGATTGTAAAAATATAATAATAATGTTAAAGTGTAAAAGCGTGTGTAAAAGTGTTAAAAAGTCAATTCAACATTATATAAACCTGTACATAAACACTTACTTCACTCACCTGTGTGAGCCGGGCGGATTGGTCGGTGCATAAGGTGGGGTGGGGTGGCTCGCCAAGGCAAACCTTGCTCACCAAGATTTGCTTTGGTCCAATAATCCCAACTCACTTGACTCACTTTATTAAATCGTGTATTAAGTTATTAAATCAGTACCTGTATCAGACCAGATAGATATGTCGTCGTCATCGTCTTCAAATTCACCTATGAAGCCCGGGCCCACTTGCCGAGGAGGGACAGTCGGGTCTTCTGACGGCGATGAGGACGGCAACCGCCCCGCATTGGTGGGGAGTATTTCCCGCAGTTTTAAGTTAATTTGTACAAATGTAAATAGGTATAAAAAAAAAAAAAAAAAAAAAAAACAAATAAATAATAAAAAAATAATAACAAAAATAATAATAATAATAATAAAAAAAAATAAAATTATAAGAATAATAATTAAAAAAAAAAAAAAAAGGAATACATATTTTAAAATTAAGTATAATTTAACAACGTAATGTTGCCATACCATATTTGTATAAAGGTTAGCTCTTGCACATAATAGGGCATTTCAAGTCCATTTGTAAACTTGTACTTATAAAAATGTAAAAACTTGTATAAATGAGAATGTGTCTATGTGTAGTGGTATATATGTGATGTAAACAGTATGATGTATAATTATATAAAAAAGTAAAACAAAAAGGATTTAATAATGTATTGTATATAATAATAATAAGAGTCATTCATTTGTATTGTATTATTTGTAAAAGTGTTTTCACAATAAGTAAATAGGTATCAATTTAGAAAGTCAACTCAACACTAATTATGTACCACTACCGCTAACTCACCCAAGTCACTAACATCACATAACCTGCACCATACTTCACCCAAACCAGAAGAACTCACATCGTACCTCGCCCAGCCAAACTCATCTGTGAGTTGGGTGTTGGAGGTTAGTCGCAATCTGACTTCTTGCACCTAACTCACAGGGGTCACAACGCTAACAACCCACTACTCACTCAAGTCACCCAGGTCATTAACATTACATGGCTTACACCTTTCATTCAATTAAAAAAAAAAAAAAATAATAATAATAATAACAATAATAATCATAAATAAAATACAAATAATAATAAACTCGCATCATACCTCCCCCAACCAAACTCATCTGTGAGTTTCTCCCATAAAAAAATAAATAAATAAATAATAATAATATAATAAAAATAATTAATTAAAATAAAATACATAAATAAATAAATAAATCAACCTCCATCAAAACAATCTAAGCCTCAACTATCTTCGCGCGTGGAGGAAAGAAGTAAACCAGTAGCATCGACCCCTCCACTAAGCGCTTCCACAAACAACTAAAAAAAAAAAAAAAAAAAAAAAAAAACCTAACCTAACCTAACCTAACCTCTACACAATTGCTGCTCCGTCTTTCAGGCTGAACTACTAGCTATTGAACAGGCCACATCATGGATTTCAAACAAAAAACCGCATAACGAGTTCCACATCTTATCCGACAGCAAATCTGGACTGACCGAACTTGCCAACCCCAACACCACAAATACTCTCGCTGTCCAAATACACAAAAACATTATTAATTTACAAAACTCCGGAATGAATTTAAACTTTGCATGGGTTCGGGCTCATGTAGACATCGAAGGCAACGAACTGGCTGATATAACAGCAAAAAACGCCACTAAATCACATAAAAGACCCGACTACACACATATACCGATCTCCTTCGTAAAACATCAAAATAAACTCGAAACCAGAAGCAAAACCAAATCATTTTACCTCGAAGCCAGTCCTCATACACTTAGTCTTCTTCCTACCTATGAAGATTTCAACAAATATTTCACTGCCATAAATATGTCACCTAACTTTGCCATTACCCAAATTCTGTCAGGACACGGATTCCACAAAGAATACCTACACCGCTTTAAAATTACCGATGATCCCATGTGCCCATGCGATAATCTCACCACCCAAAGCTTAAAGCACCTCATTGAAGATTGCCCAAGATTTTCTGCCACCAGACAAGACCACATCACCGTTTCATCAAAACTTAATAATCCATACAACCTCATAGAAATTATCAGCACAGCATCTACCATTAACACCTTTCATAATCACATTACATATATAATCAAAAACTTGAAGAAATTTAATAACACATAGCGCTTTGGTGAGTCGGGACATCTTCACCTCACCGCTCACTCACTTCACCCACCTTGTGAGCCTGACAAGTTAGCCCGGAGCATAGAGTGAAGTGGAGTAGTAACCTTGCTCGCCAAGGGTTGCTTTGGTGAGTCGGGCATCTTCATCTTCATAAGAATTTGAGAAGTTAATTTATAGATTTCAGTATAAACTTAAGTAATAAGGCAATATAGAAAAACAGTAGGTAGTTAAGTACATGCTAAGATAATATTTTTGTAATATAATTAGTTTAAGTCTAGAATAAGTAAAATTGTATAGTTTTAAGTAGTTCTAGTTTAAGTTTAAGTTTAAGTAGATAAGCAAATGCATGCAAGGTAACGCAAACAACCCAACACATCCACCCAACCCCACACAACTAGTGAGCTATATGACCTAACCTCACTAACTAAACTTAATTACTTCTCCACTAGAATCCTAGAACTATCCACTTTTAGGCACCCGAGCACTTGAAGTGACCTGGGACACACAAGTAACACAGGCGACTTAATCCCACTTACTTACTTCACCCTCAGCAATCGAGGTAAACTTAGAAAAAGCGATTCAAACTGCCAATATTTACTTGGCTCCCTTATCTCACTCCACATACTTCACCTCACTACCCAAAATAACTATTTCAAAATCATCCATCCATCCACCACAACTCACTCACCTAACTTCACAAATTATCCACATAACTCACGCAGCTCACCTAACCCAGCTCACCTTCTCACCTTATCATTAATATCCCCCCCTCAAGCACACAAGAACCTACACTACAACAACGAAACACACAGTTCACCTCAAACCCCACAGCTAAACCTCGCTTCTTCTAAACCCAACTCACTTAACTCACTTACTTCACTAACTTACCTAACTAATCTAACTTCAACCAATAAGTCCAACTCACTCGATTCACTTTCCTAACTCACTTACTTCACCAACCCACCTAACTAATCTAACTTCAAGCAATAAGCCCAACTCACTCGATTCACTTTCCTAACTCACTTACTTCACCAACCCACCTAACTAATCTAACTTCAACCAATAAGCCCAACTCACTTGACTTCACACTTCACTTCAATTTATTAAATTGTGTATTGAGTCAATAAATCAGTGCCTATATCAGACAAGATAGATAATGTCGTCGTCATCGTCTTCCAACTCACCTGTGAAGCCCGGGCCCACTTACCAAAGAAGGGCAATCAAATCATCCGACAACGACGAAGACAACAACCACCCTACCCAGGGGGAGGGATGGCCACACCAGCGGGACGCCCACACCCAGAACCCCATTGTTTCGTTGACATCTGTATCCTCATCTTCACCATCTTCACCAGCCTCGTCTTGCTCGGACTCCGACTCTTCTCCAGGCCCCGCAAGTCCTTCGGGTCGCAACGGAAGCGAGATAGTCTGTGATCCGGCCCTGCCCTCACCCAAGTCAGACCACCTGTCGCCCTCACGGGGGGGCAGCCCCGGGACACTGGCCGAATCCGAGA